>JAODAL010028668.1:0-52934 GCA_025379985.1 Phyllomedusa bahiana | reverse complement strand
CAAAAATCTGCTGAGGAGTATTCAACCTCAGGTTCTGTCATTCTACTCCTGACCTCAGTACTCCCCAGGGTTTGTTCACACGGGCAGATTTCGGCGCGGATTTCGCGTCGTATTTGCATTCTAATACGAGCGAGATGCACGCCGAAATTACGGTAATCCATAGTTCTCTATGAGAACTATGGATTACGCCTCCTCTCTCTGCTCGTACAATACGATCGTATTGTATGAGCGGGGAGATAAGTGACATGTCAATTATTCGAGGTGAATACGCACCACGAGTAATGAATGTCAATGGGGCCGGCAGTCTGCCGCCCCCCCTCCACCTTGGGAGTACATGCTGATCAGCGCAACTCCCAAATTACCCGCCATAATTGCGGCCATACTGTACGCGCCACTATACGATGTGTGAACATAGCCTTAGTAATCACACACACTGCTGAGTGTTCAAACCCAGGTGCTGTCATTCTACTCTTGTCCTCTGTCCTCCTTAGTAATCAGTCAAACAGTGAAAATAAGTAAAAGGAACAATGAAATCTCAATCATGTATGTACATTGAGACAAAAAAAACTCCACATGTTTGGTTTCTGCAGGGATTTGAACCTAGGACCCTATGCTGAAAGGCAGAAGTATGAACCACTCAGCTACATTGTACCTACTCAAAGCTCTTTACATAAAAAATAACAAAAAAAAAAACCTTTGTTTGATTAGAGTGAGCACACTAGGGAGAAAAGCATGGTGATGTCAAGCCTGCTAGGTCCCATGATATGCAGTTCAAACAAATCGCACACCCCCCTTTTTGAAGACACTGAAAGCTGAAGCAGGACAAGCAAGGCATGAAAGGTCTTTGTGGTAAAACCACTTCAAGCCGACATAACAAACAGTACAGCATTAGATTTAAATAATAATCATATATTTATAACTTATTATGGTCCACACAAATATAATAACCTGTAGAATTAAGCTAACAAGTTATTAATTGTGAAATGTGAATGGTGTAAAAAAATAGTTTAAAAAAACCCCAAAAAACAGAAAAAAAAGTAAACATTCTGTAATAATTTATAATGAACTTAAACTATTCTACCAAAAAATACAACTTCTCCCACATTAAAAAAAGACTTCATACAACTGCGTCAGTGAAAAAATAAAAAAAGTTACGACTGTTGAAACGCAAGGAGGCAAAAACTGGTCATTAAAGGGGTTTTGCCAGGAGGAGCCTTATCTGCTAAGCAGCTAATGTAAACAAATCACGTGCTGAAAGAGAGAGAGACACAGCCAGAGCACAGAGCCTGCATAAGGGATCGTGTGACATGTTCACTGAAATAATCAAACTACAACTTGTGGATTCTGTATACAAAAGACAACACCTTTTTCTCCACATGCAACTTGAAAGCTCCTTCTGTTCCCTGTCATCAGATAAGCAGGGATCTAATCACACTACAACTAGTTTATTCTGTATACAAAAGAAAACATATTTCTACCCGGTGCCTTGAAAACTTCTGCAGCTCAGTCTCATCAGATAAGAAGCTCTCTCTGCGCAAGCCCGGCCAGCAGCTCTTGTCAGGCCGTATCTAATACAAACTTTGAAGTAACCAATGGCATGTAAGGAAGGCTGTAGCTCTCTCAGGCTGCAATTTTTGTAATCACATATATTTAGAAAAGTGATTAAAAACCCATTTTGGAGGATCCCACGTCAACATTACATCATGGCAAAACCCCTTTAAGACCTTTTCATGTGCTTGGCTTAAGGGGTTAATACTCTACCTGGGGCCGATCTAATACAAGTGCTCCCTTGGTATCGCTGTACTGTGCAGCCACTTCTGCATTCTCCTTGAATACAATTAAAAATGTTAAATTAATAAAATTCTAGATTGGTTTTCTGTGATAGTCCAATATCGTAACACTATGCAGCCCTTGGTAGTGCATTGATAGACCTAATGGCATTGCTGCCTGCTTCCTACATAAGATACTTGTGGCTCGATGTCGAAGCTGAATACCATAATTTTAAAATGGAAACGTGAACTGAATCTGATTTTCTTTTTCTTAGGGAGTGGAGAGTGAGAAGTTCCCCATTGTACAACAAGCACTGAAAACAGGACACTGCTTGACCGAACACGAATATCTGACCCATCCCTTGTATGGAGGTGAGAATGGAGATGAATGACACATGTGCATGTACACTATGGTCTGTAGTGTAATATATAAGGGGTAATATCCATTATATAGAGGCTCCATGTAGGTGTGTGGAGATTATACCCCATGGTCTGTAGTGTAATATATAAGAGGTAATGTCCATTATATAGAGGCTCCATGTAGGTGTGTGGAGATTATACCCCATGGTCTGTAGTGTAATATATAAGGGGTAATGTCCATTATATAGAGGCTCCATGTAGGTGTGTGGAGATTATACCCCATGGTCTGTAGTGTAATATATAAGGGGTAATGTTCCTCATTATATAGAGATTATACCCCATGGTCTGTAGTGTAATATATAAGGGGTAATGTCCATTATATAGAGGCTCCATGTAGGTGTGTGGAGATTATACACCATGGTCTGTAGTGTAATATATAAGGGTAATGTCCCTCATTATATAGAGGCTCCATGTAGGTGTGTGGAGATTATACCCCATGGTCTGTAGTGTAATATATAAGGGGTAATGTTCCTCATTATATAGAGGCTCCATGTAGGTGTGTGGAGATTATACCCCATGGTCTGTAGTGTAATATATAAGAGGTAATGTCCATTATATAGAGGCTCCATGTAGGTGTGTGGAGATTATACCCCATGGTCTGTAGTGTAATATATAAGGGGTAATGTCCCTCATTATATAGAGGCTCCATGTAGGTGTGTGGAGATTATACCCCATGGTCTGTAGTGTAATATATAAGGGGTAATGTTCCTCATTATATAGAGGCTCCATGTAGGTGTGTGGAGATTATACCCCATGGTCTGTAGTGTAATATATAAGGAGTAATGTTCCTCATTATATAGAGGCTCCATGTAGGTGTGTGGAGATTATACCCCATGGTCTGTAGTGTAATATATAAGGGTAATGTCCATTATATAGAGGCTCCATGTAGGTGTGTGGAGATTATACCCCATGGTCTGTAGTGTAATATATAAGTGGTAATGTCCATTATATAGAGGCTCCATGTAGGTGTGTGGAGATTATACCCCATGGTCTGTAGTGTAATATATAAGGGGTAATGTTCCCCATTATATAGAGACTCCATGTAACTGTGTGGAGATTATACTCCATGGTCTGTAGTGTAATATTTTAGGGGTAATGTCCATTATATAGAGGCTCCATTTAAGTGTGTGGAGATTATACCCCATGGTCTGTAGTGTAATATATAAGGGGTAATGTCCTCATTATATAGAGGCTCCATGTATGTGTGGAGGATATACCCCATGGTCTGTAGTGTAATATATAAGGGGTAATGTCCATTATATAGAGGCTCCATGTAGGTGTGTGGAGATTATACCCCATGGTCTGTAGTGTAATATATAAGGGTAATGTTCCTCATTATATAGAGGCTCCATGTAGGTGTGTGGAGATTATACCCCATGGTCTGTAGTGTAATATATAAGGGGTAATGTTCCCCATTATATAGAGGCTCCATGTAGGTGTGTGGAGATTATACCCCATGGTCTGTAGTGTAATATATAAGGGGTAATGTCCATTATATAGAGGCTCCATGTAGGTGTGTGGAGATTATACCCCATGGTCTGTAGTGTAATATATAAGGGTAATGTCCTCATTATATAGAGGCTCCATGTAGGTGTGTGGAGATTATACCCCATGGTCTGTAGTGTAATATATAAGGGGTAATGTCCCTCATTATATAGAGGTTCCATGTAGGTGTGTGGAGATTATACGCCATGGTCTGTAATGTAATATATAAGGGGTAATGTCTATTATATAGAGGCTCCATGTAGGTGTGTAGAGATTATACCCCATGGACTGTAGTGTAATATATAAGGGTAATGTCCATTATATAGAGGCTCCATGTAGGTGTGTGGAGATTATACCCCATGGTCTGTAGTGTAATATATAAGGGGTAATGTCCTCATTATATAGAGGCTCCATGTAGGTGTGTGGAGATTATACCCCATGGTCTGTAGTGTAATATATAAGGGGTAATGTCCTCATTATATAGAGGCTCCATGTAGGTGTGTGGAGATTATATCCCATGGTCTGTAGTGTAATATATAAGGGGTAATATCCCTCATTATATAGAGGCTCCATGTAAGTGTGTGGAGATTATATCCCATGGTCTGTAGTGTAATATATAAGGACTAATGTTCCTCATTATATAGAGGCTCCATGTAGTGTGTGGAGATTAACCCCATGGTCTGTAGTGTAAATATAAGAGTTATTTTCCTCATTATATAGAGGCTCCATGTAGGTGTGTGGAGATTATACCCCATGGTCTGTAGTGTAATATATAAGGGGTAATGTTCCTCATTATATAGAGGCTCCATGTAGGTGTGTGGAGATTATACCCCATGGTCTGTAGTGTAATATATAAGGGGTAATGTCCTCATTATATAGAGGCTCCATGTAGGTGTGTGGAGATTATACCCCATGGTCTGTAGTGTAATATATAAGGGGTAATGTCCCTCATTATATAGAGGCTCCATGTAGGTGTGTGGAGATTATACCCCATGGTCTGTAGTGTAATATATAAGGGTAATGTTACTCATTATATAGAGGCTCCATGTAGGTGTGTGGAGATTATACCCCATGGTCTGTAGTGTAATATATAAGGGGTAATGTTCCTCATTATATAGAGGCTCCATGTAGGTTGGTGGAGATTATACCCCATGGTCTGTAGTGTAATATATAAGGGGTAATGTCCATTACATAGAGGCTCCATGTAGGTGTGTGGAGATTATATGCCATGGTCTGTAGTATAATATATAAGGGGTAATGTACTTCATTATATAGAGGCCCCATTTTGTTTTGTGGAGATTATACCCCTTGGTCTGTAGTTTAATATATATGGGGTAATGTCCATTATATAGAGGCTCCATGTAGGTGTGTGGAGATTATACCCCATGGTCTGTAGTGTAATATATAAGGGGTAATGTCCCTCATTATATAGAGGCTCCATGTAGGTGTGTGAGATTATACCCCATGGTCTGTAGTATAATATATAAGGGTAATGTCCCTCATTATATAGAGACTCCATGTAGATGTGTGGAGATTATACCCCTTGGTCTGTAGTGTAATATATAAGGGGTAACGTCCATTATAAAGAGGCTCCATGGAGGTGTGGAGATTATACCCCATGGTCTGTAGTGTAATATATAAGGGGTAATGTTCCTCATTATATAGAGGCTCCATGTAGGTGTGTGGAGATTATACCCCATGGTCTGTAGTGTAATATATAAGGGGTAATGTCCATTATATAGAGGCTCCATGTAGGTGTGTGGAGATTATACCCCATGGTCTGTAGTGTAATATATAAGGGGTAATGCAATATGGATAGGACTGCCAAAATAAAATAAGAATATATTGGCAACGTTGTTTTTAAAAAATAGTTTTCCAGGAATATTGGATTTTAACAAAAATGCTCCTTTCTGATGGAAGTTTCCATTTCATCTCCAGTGCGTTGTTTTACTGCTTTTTATGTCTGACCAACACATGTCATGTACTCAACCTTACTTTATGGATGCTAAAAATATATGGCGAGTCAGTAAAGAGGTGGGGGGAAATGTGGGCATCATTAGGCTCATAGACATGAAGGAAATTCAAGCATGTTGAGCTTAGAAGATGTGTAAAGTAGTTGCAGATCCAAATCCCCGACACTCGCCTTGTTCTCATTGAATAGAATTAATTGTTGGAATATTACAGCCGTGCAGAGGGGAGTCAAATTTACGTTTTCCCACTTGTCTTGTTTAGAGCTGGGGGGACCTTCATTTGGTGCAAACACTTTGAAGCTGACCAAGAAGCTTATAGACCAGGTCATATCCGTAAGGTGAGTGCCGCCATTTTTACATTGACTCTATAGACAATAATTGCACTGATACCTTGTTTATTAGAGACATTTTTGTAGAAGTTCTGACAATCACGGGCTCTTGGTCTCTTACATGATCCAATGCCAGACTTGGATTACCTGCCTGAAGCACTTATAATTTTAATGACTGCTACAGTCAACACATAAACAACTAACAGTGAGTTATATAACTTAAACATACTCTACAACTTAACTTTTAATTTAAATATGCCATGAAATACGTGGTATTAAGTGTAAACCCTATATTCTATACAAAAAGTAAAGTGTAAACCCTATATTCTATACAAAAAGTAAAGTGTAAACACTATATTCTATACAAAAAGTAAAGTGTAAACCCTATATTCTATACAAAAAGTAAAGTGTAAACCCTATACACACTGCATCAGTAACCTACCTATCAAACTGTGGAGCACCCGCCCCAAAATGGGCGACCCTACCGGGAACCTAGATACACAAATATACCATGAGGATAGCAAATACATGTGGATTGATCCTCATCCACAGCTATCTAGATATGACAAATTAGATGGATATTTACATACGACCTCTACAAAGTGTCAACACATAGTCAAAAATATCACCAAAAAGATAGTAGTAATCATTTGTCCCAATATTTCAAAAACTAGTGGTTCATTAAGTGGATGGTATTCGGTTTTTGTTGGTCCCTGATAAACACCTTGAATTGTGTGAGGAGAAAACGCATTGAACAAGGAGAAATATTGGGACTGAACATCACCTTTTTTGGTGATATTTTTGAACATTTTTGACTGTGTATTTGTTGATACTTTGTAGAAGTCGTATGTAAACATACAACTGAGCCGCCGCGCTGCACTGTGCGACAACTGAGCCGCCGCGCTGCACTGTGCCGACAACTGAGCCGCCGTGCTGCACTGTGCGACAACTGAGCCGCCGCGCTGCACTGTGCCGACAACTGAGCCGCCGCGCTGCACTGTGCCGACAACTGAGCCCCCGTGCTGCACTGTGCGACAACTGAGCCGCCGCCCTGCAATGTGCCAACAACTGAGCCGCTGTGCTGCACTGTGCCGACAACTGAGCCACCGCGCTGCACTGTGCCGACAACTGAGCCACCGCGCTGCACTGTGCCGACAACTGAGCCACCGCGCTGCACTGTGCCGACAACTGAGCCACCGCGCTGCACTGTGCCGACAACTGAGCCACCGCGCTGCACTGTGCCGACAACTGAGCCACCGCGCTGCACTGTGCCGACAACTGAGCCACCGTGCTGTGCAACAACTGAGCCGCCGTGCTGCTCTGTGCCGACAACTGAGCCACCGCGCTGCACTGTGCCGACAACTGAGCCACCGCGCTGCACTGTGCCGACAACTGAGCCAACGCGCAGCGCTGTGCCGACAACTGAGCCACCGTGCTGCACTGTGCCGACAACCGAGCCACCGCGCTGCACTGTGCCGACAACTGAGCCACCGCGCTGCACTGTGCCGACAACTGAGCCACCGCGCTGCACTGTGCCGACAACTGAGCCACCGCGCTGCACTGTTTCCGACAACTGAGCACCGTGCTGTGCAACAACTGAGCCGCCGTGCTGCTCTGTGCGACAACTGAGCCACCGCGCTGCACCGAGCCGACCACCGAGCCACCGCGCTGCACCGAGCCGACCACCGAGCCACCGTGCTGCACCGTGCCGACAACCGAGCCACCGCGCTGCACTGTGCCGACAACTGAGCCACCGTGCTGCACTGTGGCGACAACTGAGCCGCCGTGCTGCACTGTGCCGACAACCGAGCCACCGCGCTGCACTGTGCGACAACCGAGCCACCGCGCTGCCCTGGGCCTACACCTGAGCCTCCGCGCTGCCCTGTGTGACCACTGCGCCACCGCGCTGCACTGTGCCGTCAACTGAGCCACCGCGCTGCACTGTGCCGACAACTGAGCCACCGTGCTGCACCGTGCGACAACTGAGCCACCGCGCTGCACTGTGCGACAACTGAGCCACCGCGCTGCACTGTGCCGACAACTGAGCCACCGCGCTGCACTGTGCCGACAACTGAGCCACCGTGCTGCACTGTGCGACAACTGAGCCGCCGCGCTGCACTGTGCGACAACTGAGCCGCCGTGCTGCAATGTTAGACAACTGAGCACACGTGCTGCGCTGTTCGACAACTGAGCCGCTGCGCTGTGCGACAACTGAGCCACCGTGCTGCACTGTGCGACAACTGAGCCACTGTGCCGACCACTGAGCCACCGCGCAGCACAGTGCGACAACAGAGCCACCGCGCTCCACTGTGCCGACAGCTGAGCCACCGCGCTGCGCTGTGCGACAACTGAGCCACCGTGCTGCACTGTGCGACAACTGAGCCACCGCGCTGCACTGTGCGACAACTGAGCCGCCGTGCTGCACTGTGCGACAACTGAGCCACCGTGCTGCGCTGTGCGACAACTGAGCCGCTGCGCTGTGCGACAACTGAGCCACCGTGCTGCACTGTGCGACAACTGAGCCACTGTGCCGACAACTGAGCGCCGTGCTGCACTGTGCCGACAACTGAGCCGCCGCGCTGCACTGTGCCGACAACTGACCCGCCACGCTGCACTGTGCGACAACTGAGCCGCCGCGCTGCACTGTGCGACAACTGAGCCACCGCGCTGCACTGTGCCAACATCAGTCTACAATGCCATCCTATAACTTTTTTTTTTTCTTTTTTTCCAACATACTGGTGCATTAAGGCCAGAAAGGACATTTTTTTTTTTTTAGTCCTTCACTTGCCTATAGAAGTCTCTATGGACACGTGATAAGTTTACTAAGAGCTTTCCCAACATTTGTCCTAAGTGTCCATAGAAATAGATCATTTGAAATATATTGAGGGTTACGTAAAAGTGGCTTGAAGACTTGGAGAGAAATTATCCATGGACGCCTGGCTATATCCCTGCCATTTTCTCCAGAATGAGACACTTTGTGAAGACTGTGACTGTAAACAGTTTGAAGTTTCCACTTTGATGAAACCTTTTGTTGGAAGGACTTGTTTTGAGAGTTGTCTATGACTGACGAGACGTCCGAGTAGTAGTCACTGACTAATTTTGTCTCCATCAGGGAAGAGGACGTGTTGCTGTCAATGCTGAGGCTGCTGGAGTGTGAGAGGGTCACTGCGGATGCAGAAGGAGCAATGGGACTGGCAGCTATAATATCTGGAGCTCTCCCCAACCTGAAGGGGAAAAGGTATGGCCATCGGGTGTCCTACAAGAAGGGTTTAGTAGCTTCTGCAGCGCCTCTTTCAGGTCTATACCATGCCTCTTGGATATAATATTGCCTTTGACACAACATAGGATTAGTTGTACAGGACTTTAAAGGTAACATTGTTTTTGGGCTCAACCCTCCTCCCAAAAAGAGAGTTCTGGGTGGTTGCCTGGCCTCTAATTTAGGAAGATCTTGCCTACCAATTTCTGCCATAGTGTTACAAACACACAGCTTTCTGTTCTTCAGGGTGGCCGTGGTTGTCTGTAGCGGGAACCTGCCATTGCCTTTACTGCGCCATTGTCTGGACCGAGCTCTGGTTCTGGATCATCGTGTGTGCAAATTTTCTGTTGTGCTGCAAGACTTTCCCGGAGAGATCACTAAACTTTTGGAAGCCATTGGTCGAGAAGAAGTCAGGTGAATATACAAGTTCACCAATAAGGTTAGAAACCGTTGAGACCACGTTGTCGGGTTAAAACCTTCTTTTTTTACTAAAGGAAGATACCTAAATTACAGCAAACATTGCTCTTGTTAAAGGGGGTCTCCATGCTTTTGGTACAAATATTGGAAATAACAAAATACCCCCAATGCACAAGAATTTAACTCATGATTGGTAACTCTTGGTTTGATGAAGTAGTTTATGGAGGTCTGCATTAAGAATCAGGTAAAAGTTCTTTATAGGGGTCATAGTTCTAATGTAATGCCTTCAATTGTATAATGACACAACCATAGCAATAAACAGGCTTGGACTGGCCACCAGGAGAACAGGGGAAGCCCCTAGTGGGTCCCGGAACATGGCGAACCAGAAGCCGCTCCACTGGTGGGCTCCCACAAGCCGCTCCACTGGTGGGCTCCCAGAAGCCGCTCCACTGGTGGGCTCCCAGAAGCCGCTCCACTGGTGGGCTCCCAGAAGCATCTCCACTGGTGGGCTCCCAGAAGCCGCTCCACTGGTGGGCTCCCAGAAGCCGCTCCACTGGTGGGCTCCCAGAAGCCGCTCCACTGGTGGGCTCCCACAAGCCGCTCCACTGGTGGGCTCCCACAAGCCGCTCCACTGGTGGGCTCCCACAAGCCTCTCCACTGGTGGGCTCCCAGAAGCCGCTCCACTGGTGGGCTCCCACAAGCCGCTCCACTGGTGGGCTCCCACAAGCCGCTCCACTGGTGGGCTCCCACAAGCCGCTCCACTGGTGGGCTCCCAGAAGCATCTCCACTGGTGGGCTCCCAGAAGCATCTCCACTGGTGGGCTCCCAGAAGCATCTCCACTGGTGGGCTCCCAGAAGCATCTCCACTGGTGGGCTCCCAGAAGCATCTCCGCTGGTGGGCTCCCAGAAGCATCTCCGCTGGTGGACTCCCAGAAGCATCTCCGCTGGTGGGCTCCCAGAAGCATCTCCACTGGTGGGCTCCCAGAAGCGGCTCCCCTGGCGGGCTCCCAGAAGCGGCTCCCCTGGCGGGCTCCCAGAAGCCTCTCCCCTGGCGGGCTCCCCGAAGCCTCTCCCCTGGCGGGCTCCCAGAAGCCTCTCCCCTGGCGGGCTCCCCGAAGCCTCTCCCTGCTGGCGGGCTCCCGAGAATCCTCCCTGCTGGCGGGCTCCCGAGAATCCTCCCTGTTGGCGGGCTCCCGAAGCCTCTCCCCTGCTGGGGGGCTCCCGAAGCCTCTCCCCTGCTGGCGGGCTCCCCGAAGCATCTCCCTGCTGGCGGGCTCCCAGAAGCCGCTCCACTGCTGGCGGGCTCCCCGAAGCCTCTCCCCGGCTGGCGGGCTCCCAGAAGCCGCTCCCCGGCGGGCGGGCTCCCCGAAGCCACTCCCCGGCGGGCGGGCGCCCCGAAGCCTCTCCCTGCTGGCGGGCTCCCCGAAGCCTCTCCCCTGCTGGCGGGCTCCCCGAAGCCTCTCCCTGCTGGCGGGCTCCCAGAAGCCTCTCCCCTGGCGGGCTCCCCGAAGCCTCTCCCCTGGCGGGCTCCCCAAAGCCTCTCCCCTGGCGGGCTCCCCGAAGCATCTCCCAGAAGCCGCTCTCCACGCTATGGACTCCCCTTTGTGTAATGGAGGGGATGATGGAGCGATGTTTATAATTAATTATTGTAGGTTTAAAAATTCCTTAAAATTATTAGCTATAAAATCTCATGAAATTGTCCTTGGCTCAGGTGGTGGCGGATGCCTTGTAGTGGGCATGCACCTGTGCCAGGCCGCTCACACAGGCTCTATAACAGGGTTTTGTTGGCTAATTTCTTCCTCTTTGTTTGCAGAGAGAGGTCCAAACCCTTGTTATGAGATCCTGCTAGGATGTGGTGGTGTTGCCCCCGATTGTAATATTCTACTTTGTGTTGCATGTCCACGACAATTGAACTCTGCATGAAGATTTATTAACGAGGTCTGTTGGTTTCAGGGTTCTGGATATGCAGAAGGAGAACGTCTTCTTGAGCAATGACCTGTTCACCTTGGAGGTAGGCTCGAATCCCATGTGTTTTTGGTCTTTGGGTATATGCCTGCATTGCTGCCTACAAATGCACCTGACTTATCACAGTGGCTCATGCGGTTTCTATTAATGATGTTCATCTTTACCCATACATTCACTGTTGGTAAGGGTCTGACATTGTTAGCTAGTACAGGTTAGAATAAGACACGTCAATCAAGTTCAACCAACCAAGGATGTGGATAAAATTCAGATGAAGGGAGGGGTAACAGGTAATTTTAAAACTTTGTTCCCCCCTAATGATCCAGAACATGGGTAAGGTAAGAACCAATCTGCCCTAAAAGAGATATTTTACTCCTCATTCTGAAGTATTTCACTTCTCATCCCATTCTGTCATGTAACACAATACTGTGGCAGATCAGTATCATGTGGGCATTAAGTATCAGTTTAAGGTTTGGTTCACATCTGCGTTAGAGGTTCCATCAGAGGTTGCGTTCGGAGGTTCCATCAGAGGTTGTGTTTGGAGGTTCCGTCAGAGGTTGTGTTTGGAGGTTCCGTCAGAGGTTGTGTTTGGAGGTTCCGTCAGAGGTTGTGTTTGGAGGTTCCGTCAGAGGTTGTGTTTGGAGGTTCCCTCAGTGGTTGCGTTCGGAGGTTCCCTCAGAGGTTGCGTTCGGAGGTTCCATCAGTGGTTGCGTTCGGAGGTTCCATCAGCGGTTGCGTTCGGAGGTTCCATCAGAGGTTGCGTTCGGAGGTTGTGTTTGGCGCTTCCGTCGGAGGTTGCGTTTGGAGCTTCCGTCGGAGGTTGCGTTTGGAGCTTCCGTCGGAGGTTGCGTTTGGAGCTTCCGTCGGAGGTTGCGTTTGGAGCTTCCGTCGGAGGTTGCGTTTGGAGCTTCCGTCGGAGGTTGCGCTTGGAGCTTCGTCGGAGGTTGCGTTAGGCGGTCCCGTCAGAGGTTGCGTTCGGCGGGTCCGTCAGAGGTTGCGTTAGGCGGTTCCGTCAGAGGTTGCGTTCGGCGGTTCCGTCAGAGGTTGCGTTTGGCGGTTCCGCTTGGCGGTTCCGTCGGAGGTTGCGCTTGGAGGTTCCGTCGGAGGTTGCGCTTGGAGCTTCCGTCGGAGGTTGCGCTTGGAGCTTCCGTCGGAGGTTGCGCTTGGAGCTTCCGTCGGAGGTTGCGCTTGGAGCTTCCGTCGGAGGTTGCGCTTGGAGCTTCCGTCGGAGGTTGCGCTTGGAGCTTCCGTCGGAGGTTGCGCTTGGAGCTTCCGTCGGAGGTTGCGCTTGGAGCTTCCGTCGGAGGTTGCGCTTGGAGCTTCCGTCGGAGGTTGCGTTTGGAGCTTCCGTCGGAGGTTGCGTTTGGAGCTTCCGTCGGAGGTTGCGATTGGAGCTTCCGTCGGAGGTTGCGATTGGAGCTTCCGTCGGAGGTTGCGCTTGGCGGTTCCGTCGGAGGTTGCGCTTGGCGGTTCCGTCGGACGTGGCTTTTGGCGGTTCCGTCGGACGTAGCGTCGGGACAAAAACGAGCACATCTTGCTGCACTACTTTCTGTCCTTGCAGATGGAACATAGATTCTGAACCGAACCTCCGACACACAGGTGAACCAAGCTTAAGCCAATAACGTGACTATGTGTCTCCAAATATTTACAGCATGCTATTTAATTATACTTATACAGCTGTTCCCACTATAGAGACCGATGGTGTGTAACTGGGATATAGGTCCGATAGGTGCGGGTCTCACCTCCAAAAATCTGAAATTTTGCTATGGACATGCAGGCATCAAGATGGTTAATAGTGGGTACAATTACCACCATTGTATATTTGTTATATAGACAGGATTATAGGGGATGCAGTATGTAGAGAGTGTGCAGAAAGTCGCTTACTGGATTGGATATACATTGCACAAAGCTCTAGGGACCTGGGCCCAACAAGCAGAACTAAACTGCTCTGAAAAAACTAATAAACTTGCAAATTGACTGACTTTAAGAGATGGAATGCAGTTGGTATCGTCTTATTATCCCAAATTTTAAATGGTTCAGAAATGTTGTTTTGCTCAGCTGCAGGAAAAGTTTGACCTATCGCGCCAAGTCTTTTACCAATATTTGCAGTTGAGGCATGCGGTTTGGAGTCGAGCTTCACAAGTGGATCTGTCCATTAAATCTGCTCCCCTAATAAATTTAGTTTGTGGAGCACAGTCCACAAAAGGATTAATTTCGAATGCATATAGTTACTTGGCGGAGGAGTATATTTATAATCAACAGCTTCCGATTAAAGTGAAATGGGAGACTGACGTTGGCCCCATTAGTACAGAACAATGGGATAGTGTTTTGAGCCTTGCGAGATTGGTGTCATTAAGTGAGGCAAAAAGATATTCACAGCTTATGTTGTTGCACAGAGCTTATAAAACTCCTTTCCAGCTATTCAAATGGGTCAGACTCCAGTTGCCCACGATGTGAAATGGAAGAGGCCCAGCTTTTGCACATGATATGGGAGTGCAGGGAATTGGGCAACTTCTGGAAAGAGGTTATCCAGTTAATTAGCAAAGTTCATAAAATTGATATCCCTCTAGACCCACTGCACTGTGTACTTGGCTATTTAGAAGATATAGTATTTGATGTGGAACAAAGAATTAGCATTTCCCGAATGTTACATATGGCCAGAAAGTTAATTGCCTTTAGATGGATTCAGTCTTCTTCACCAACCATAACCGAATACGTAAACAAATTAAACAATGTCATCAGATTGGAGAGGGGCGTATACTTAAAAAGAAATGCTCTGAGAAAACATGAAGGTATATGGAGCCCTTGGCTCAATTCCCCAGGTTTGCCTTCTCGTTCCTTACTGCTACATAATTCAGGACTGGCATGAGGAATGGGAGCATTGTCCATTCCTATTACTGTTAGTTGAACAAAAGGAGTAGACACTCTTGGCAAAGTGACTTCAGTCCTTGATTAAAAGTTGCTAAAAAAAAAAATCATGGGTACTGCTCTATGTTTGGTGGATATGGGTGGGATGGTTGGGGTTTGTTTATGGTTGTATGCTAATACTGCTGAAAGCACTTATCAAGATATATGGTACGGACATATTCATATACTCCTAGTGTTTTTTATCTAAAAAGCAAAATGATTGTATAGGTATGTATCCTGATGTAAAAAATAATGGTAACAGACGTTCTATTCTGTAACTGCATTAATTGTTTAATAAAAATTATCTGATTTAAAAAAAAAAGAAAAAACTAATAAACATTTACTAGGAAGAGGAGGAGAGAGTAAGTAAACAGGGAGGGAGGGGAAGGAGCCGTCTCGCTCTATATCCATAGCCACAGCAGTCGCTATGGGGCTCAGAGGTTGAGGGAACCCAACTCAGTTGCCAGAATATTGCCCCTTTTTATAGGGAATAAGTTTGTGGCTTTCAGCTAAATAGCAATAGTGTTAGTTCTCTCATATATGGAGATATTATTTATGCCATTAACTAAGGCACACCATTACATAGCAGTACATTGTGTCAATGCTAATGGACACGATGCTAGTGGCTCAGTGGTTAGTACACTTCAGCACAGTGCAGGGTGACGCCTCGGTGGTTAGCACGGTGCAGGGCGACGGCTCGGTGGTTAGCACGGTGCAGGGCGACGGCTCGGTGGTTAGCACGATGCATCACGGCGGCTTGGTGGTTAGCACGGTGCAGGGCGACGGCTCGGCGGAAAGCACGGTGCAGGGAGACGCAGCACAGTGAAGGGCGACGGCTCGGTGCTAAGCACACTGAAGGGAGACGCGTCGGTGGTTAGCACGGTGCGGGGCGACGGCTCGGTGGGTAGCGCGGTGCGGGGCGACGGCTCGGTGGTTAGCACGTGCAGGGCGACGGCTCGGTGGTTAGCACGTGCAGGGCGACGGCTCGGTGGATAGCACGATGCAGGGCGACGGCTCGGTGGTTAGCACGGTGCAGGGCGAGGGCTCGGCGGAAAGCACGGTGCAGGGCGACGGCTCGGTGGTTAGCACGGTGCAGGGCGACGGCTCGGTGGTTAGCACGGTGCAGGGCGACGGCTCGGTGGTTAGCACGTGCAGGGCGACGGCTCGGTGGTTAGCACGTGCAGGGCGACGGCTCGGTGGATAGCACGGTGCAGGGCGACGGCTCGGTGGTTAGCACGGTGCAGGGCGAGGGCTCGGCGGAAAGCACGGTGCAGGGCGACGGCTCGGTGGTTAGCACGGTGCAGGGCGAGGGCTCGGCGGAAAGCACGGTGCAGGGCGACGGCTCGGTGGTTAGCACGGTGCAGGGCGACGGCTCGGTGGTTAGCACGGTGCAGGGCGACGGCTCGGTGGTTAGCACGGTGCAGGGCGACGGCTCGGTGGTTAGCACGGTGCAGGGCGAGGCTCGGCGGAAAGCACGGTGCAGGGCGACGGCTCGGCGGAAAGCACGGTGCAGGGTGACGGCTCGGTGGTTAGCACGGTGCAGGGCGACGGCTCGGCGGAAAGCACGGTGCAGGGCGACGGCTCGGCGGAAAGCACGGTGCAGGGTGACGGCTCGGTGGTTAGCACGGTGCAGGGCGACGGCTCGGTGGTTAGCACTATCAGGGCGGCGGCGCGGTGGTGAGCACGGAGCAGGGCGGCGGGGTGGTGGTTAGCACGGGCAGGGCGACGGCTCGGTGGTTAGCACTGTGCAGGGCGACGGCTCGGCGGTTAGCATGCTGCAGGGTGGCGGCTCGGCGGTTAGCACGCTGCAGGGCGGCGGCTCGGGGGTTAGCACGCTGCAGGGCGGCGGCTCGGGGGTTAGCACGCTGCAGGGTGGCGGCTCGGTGGTTAGCACGCTGCAGGGCGGCGGCTCGTCGGTTAGCACGCTGCAGGGTGGAGGCTCGGGGGTTAGCACGCTGCAGGGCGGCGGCTCGGGGGATAGCACGCTGCAGGGGGGAGGCTCGGGGGTTAGCACGCTGCTGGGCGGCGGCTCGGTGGTTAGCACGCTGCAGGGTGGAGGCTCGGGGGTTTGCACGCTGCAGGGCGTCCGCTCGGGGGTTAGCACGCTGCAGGGCGGCGGCTCGGGGGTTAGCACTGTTGCCTTGCAGCACTGGGATCAGAACCAGTCCATAATAACAGCTTATGTGGGTTTCCTTCAGGTACTTTGGTTTCCTCCACACTCCAAAAACATAGATTAATCTGGAAGTTGGACTGTGAGCCCCAGTGGGGACAGGGACCAATGTGAGCGATGACTATCTGTACAGCGCTATGGTATATAACAGCGCTATGTAAATGAGTGACATCAGTATAATCCACTGGTGGCCATTAGCAGTTGCACCACTTTTCTTTGCTCCAGTTCTGAGACATCTCCAAGTAAGAAAATTGTTCCTCTTTGCTGGGTTGTTGGAGAAACCTGTGTTCATTGGGAATGGCCAGATGTGCTTGTTGTATACACCGCTGCCAAATCCTGAATCACACAGGCTCTGTACATTCTTGGCTCCGGCCCTGAAACTTGCTGTTGTTTTCCCCACAGACGTGGAATTTGCTGTTGTAATTCACAAATGGTTCACATTAATGCAACCAAAATAAACTCCGGATCTTAACTCCTCCAGCTCCGCTCCATTATCCTGACCTCAGGCGGAGAGGAACAGAGGTTGCACGGAGCGGTATATAGGGATTACCTGTTTATAGTAGTGCTCATGTGCTGCTGAGGACGTCTTTCTCTTTGTTGTTGAGAATGTCCCCATCCCGGAGGTTCTTGTACTGCAGGTGGATTGAGTCTGGATTCACATCTGCATTGGAGATTGCATTTGGGCCCTCACATTCTGCCAAGGTGTACAGGTCTGCCATAGGGGGTGCAGAATCAGCAGTGGTCCACATAGTGTAAACATTGTGTATATAGCAAACATACATTGTGCATAGAGGGTGCAGTGTATACATTGTGCATATAGCAAACATACATTGTGCATAGAGAGTGTGTACATCGTGCATATAGCAAACATACATTGTGCATAGAGAGTGTATACATTGTGCATATAGCAAACATACATTGTGCATAGAGAGTGTATACATTGTGCATATAGCAAACATACATTGTGCACAGTATACATTGTGCATATAGCAAACATACATTGTGCATAGAGTGTATACATTGTGCATATAGCAAACATACATTGTGCATAGAGAGTGTATACATTGTGCATATAGCAAACATACATTGTGCATAGAAGGTGTAGTGTATACATTGTGCATATAGCAAACATACATTGTGCACAGAGTGTATACATTGTGCATATAGCAAACATACATTGTGCATAGAGAGTGTATACATTGTGCATATAACAAACATACATTGTGCAAAGTGTATACATTGTGCATATAGCAAACATACATTGTGCACAGTATACATCATGCATATAGCAAACATACATTGTGCATAGAGTGTATACATCGTGCATATAGCAAACATACATTGTGCATAGAGAGTGTATACATCGTGCATATAGCAAACATACATTGTGCATAGAAGGCATAGTGTATACATTGTGTATATAGCAAACATACATTGTGCACAGAGAGTATACATTGTGCATATAGCAAACATACATTGTGCACAGTATACATTGTGCATATAGCAATCATACATTGTGCATAGAGAGTGTATACATTGTGCATATAGCAAACATACATTGTGCATAGAAGGTGTAGTGTATACATTGTGCATATAGCAAACATACATTGTGCACAGTATACATCGTGCATATAGCAAACATACATTGTGCATAGAGTGTATAAAGAGTGTATATAGCAAAAAAAAATTGTGCATAGAGAGTGTATACATTGTGCATATAGCAAACATACATTGTGCATAGAGTGTATACATTGTGCATATAGCAAACATACATTGTGCATAGAGAGTGTATACATCGTGCATATAGCAAACATACATTGTGCATAGAAGGTGTAGTGTATACATTGTGCATATAGCAAACATACATTGTGCACAGTATACATTGTGCATATAGCAATCATACATTGTGCATAGAGAGTGTATACATCGTGCATATAGCAAACATACATTGTGCATAGAAGGTGTAGTGTATACATTGTGCATATAGCAAACATTCATTGTTCACAGTATACATCATTCATATAGCAAACATACATTGTGCATAGAGTGTATACATCGTGCATATAGCAAACATACATTGTGCATAGAGAGTGTATACATCGTGCATATAGCAAACATACATTGTGCATAGAAGGTGTAGTGTATACATTGTGTATATAGCAAACATACATTGTGCACAGAGAGTATACATTGTGCATATAGCAAACATACATTGTGCATAGAAGGTGTAGTGTATACATTGTGCATATAGCAAACATACATTGTGCACAGTATACATTGTGCATATAGCAAACATACATTGTGCATAGAGTGTATACATTGTGTATATAGCAAACATACATTGTGCATAGAGAGTGTATACATTGTGCATATAGCAAACATACATTGTGCATAGAGAGTGTATACATCGTGCATATAGCAAACATACATTGTGCACAGTATACATTGTGCATATAGCAAACATACATTGTACATATAGTGCTACTTTCCTCTGTGTGCTTTCCACCCTCTTACTCATAGTACAGTCATATCATTGCATAAACCGTGACCCCTTCCCTCTCTGGAGACCGCTTGATAGGAAATGAGGGAAGAGTCAGGGCTGTGTTTGCAATCTTTGCTCTAATCATCACCTTGTGACAAATTACACCGTTTATTATCCTTGAGTCACATAAAAATTTACTAGAGCAGCAGCGTCCTGGAGGGAAGACAATGAACCTGTATAACGTGGGATTTACAACCTTCTATCAGGCTGGTTACTGTAACGTTGTTGGAAATGTTCATTACAACTGATTTTCTTATGAGTAAAAATTGTGCAATGTTACTTGTCTGCTTTATAACCAGGGAATCATTGGGCTGTATTCACACTTCTCCTTTTTTTTTTTTTTATAAATGGGCCCATTGATGGGGTACAAGTTAAGAAATGGTAATGTGGGGGCCCATTTTGGCGGTTAGGGGCCCGGATACTGTCTTAAAGATATAATTAATTATTACTTTATGGCAGCATTGCTCATTAACATAATGGCGAGATTAGTTATGTGTACAACATGGCATAATAATCTTTGTATACTTTATGGTGATATTATAAGGCACAGCCAGGGGCCATTCATACAATACTATGCCATTGGTCAGGCTACGGTGAAAGAGGTGCTGATGGACACCACAACGGACGTATAGAGATCAATAGAGCAAATGTCGTCCTATTTGGACAAGGTTTTCTCTATTTCCGGGTGGTATAAGCGTACAAGGCTCTCCCCAACCTCTTCCCTCCATACATCTTTGCCTTAATCTCCAGATATCTCCCCTCACACAACCTCCGCTCCTCACAGGACCTTCTCCTCTGCTCTCCCCTTATCAGCTCCTCACCCAACCGTGTCCAAGACTTCTCCCGTGCTTCCCCCACACTCTGGAACTCACTGCCCCAACACATCAGACTCTCCCCCACTCTCACCAGCCTCAAAAGCAACCTGAAAACCCATCTCTTCAGGAGCCTATAACCAACACTAATCTTGCTGTCACTACGCTGTCCACAAACATGTCCGCCCCTCACCTTCTGTCTCCCCACCTTCCTTCTAGATTGTAAGCCCTCGCGGGCAGGGTCCTCTCTCCCTCTGTACCAGTTGTTATTAATTTGTCACCTTTGTACTTGTTTAACCTATGTTATGTATGTAACCCGAATGTACGGCGCTCTGGAACCAAGGGCGCTCTAAAATAAATAATAATAAGCCATATATGTTGGATGCAGAGGCCTGGTAGACCATGTCCTGCACAAACTGTATGCTAGAGGAAGCAAACGTTTGCGCTATGATTTCTGTGGGTTATCTGCAGTGTCCATCAGCACCTTTCTTCACTGTACTCTGATGGATACCATTATTTATGCTGTACCCCAGAAAATTATATAACCCACTATAACCCATAAAATTTAATTACACATTTTATCCTATGAAGTAAATTAAATGACGCGCTATTCCTCCTGGAATTCATTATATTACATACTTGGTGGTCAAGTATCCTTGAAGGTAATGGCTTTAATTTGAGGGTCTTTGATGTTCTATGGCAATAACATGGTTAATGCAGGGATCTGTAATAGCCTAGGGCAATGTAGGGTTTAATGTAAACGTTTTTGGTGGTCTAGGGCAGTGTAGGAGTTCATGTAAACATCCTTGGTGGCTTAACTCAGTATAGGAGTTCATGTAAGCATCCTTGGTGGTCTAACCCCCTACATTACCCTAATTTAAGCATTCCTGATTGATTAGGACAGTTAAAGAGTTAATGTAAGCATCCTTGGTGGTCTAGAGCAGTGTAGGGGTTAATGTAAGAATCATTGGTGGTCTTGGACAGTGTAAGGGTTAATGTGAGCATCCTTGGTGGTCTAGGGCAGTGTAGGGGTTAATTTAAGCATCCTTGGTGGTCTAGGGCAGTGTAGGGTTAATGCGAGCGTCCTTTGTGTTCTTTGTCAGTGAAGGGTTAATGTGATCATTTTTTTGTGGTCTAGGGCAATGTTAGGAGTTCATGTAAGCATTCTTGGTGTTCTAGGGCAGTGTATGGGTTAATTTAAGCATCCTTGGTGGTCTAAGGCAGTGTAGGGGTAGTGACTGGTAGAAGGCAGTGGAAAGGTTAATATAAAGGATTTCTGTAGGATTCTGTGTAGTGCAGTAAAAGCTAATGTAAACAAATTTGGTGATCTACTGCAGTGAAGGAATTATTGTATGGATCCCTGGTGGAGGGCAGAGGAGGGGTTAATGCTACATACCTGGGGTCTTGTGGTCACTTAACTCAATGTTAACTGTCACTGTTATCTCAACTCTTTCAGTTTTCTTCAATGGCCTATGCTTATAGATAAGAGCAGATAACACAAAACACTGTGACATTATGGTAAAGCTGAGCTCTGCTACATCCACATGTCAAGTGTGTGACATCTGTTGTACGTCTGTGTGTGCTGTATATGTTTAATCGTACCTATGAGCTCCCCATTATACCCATCAGAATCCAATTTCTGCCCCAGGATTTTACCATTACAGCGCTTCCCATTTATTGCTGCTCAATGATACGTTCTCTGACTTCTATAGAAAAAACAAAACATTTTTGTTCTGCATTTCGCTGAGAATTTTTCCTCACATCGAGCCCTTATAGAGCAACATCTGCCTTTTATGTTTATGTAGGAGAAAAATATTTTGTTTCGGAGAAATCCGATGCTTACGATGACGTAACGGCTGCCAGGACATAAACAGGAAAACCTGAGCTGCCGAATTTTATATGGACCCACAGAACATCCCACATCAGCTCTGCAGTTAGTGTTGGGGGCTGTATTCCCCCTGAAACTAGGCTACAAGAGATATCGGCAACAACAACATGATGTAACCTGCCCCCAGAGGTCTCTTTCTTACCTTATGGGGAGACAAAATGTGGGTAATGGTAACAACTTGTGTTGTGAGGAAAAAGAGAAGAAAAATTAAATTTGCATCTTTTTATTTCCCTGCACACAAGATAGCGACCATGGTGAAACATGCTTGGTTTACATTGCTGACTGCATTCATAGAACTGGAAAATGATGCAAAAGTGACTTCTTTTATAAGAACTTATTAGTTAAAAATAATAAAATGTACAGCTGTGTATAGGCTCGCTCCTCTTTCCTGTCCATCCCTTTATTTTTTCATACCCTTCGTTTCTTTTCTTTCTACACTTACTTTCTATCCTTCTTTACATTTGCTTCCTGTCTCACCGTTATGCCCATTCCTCCCTTTCCTTTCTTTCCTATCCTTTCTTTCCTATCCTTTCCTTCCTTCCTTTTCCTTCCTTTCCTTTATTTCCTTCCTTCCTTCCTGTCCTTTCCCTTCCTTTCTTCCCTTTCCTTTTTTGCCTTTATGTGCATTCCTTCCTTTCCTCCCCTTCCTTTCCTTTCCTTCCATTCTTTTCCCTTCCTTTCCTTTCCTTCCATTCCCCGTCCTTTCTTTTCCTTTCCCATCCTTTCCTTTGCCTTCCTTCCTTTGCCTTCCTTCCTTTGCCTTCCTTCCTTTCCTTTGCCTTCCTTCCTTTGCCTTCCTTCCTTTCCTTTGCCTTCCTTCCTTCCTTTCAATTCCTTATTTCCCTTCCTTATTTCACTTCCTTCCTTTTCCATTTTGTTCCTTTCATTTTTTCCCTTTCCTTACTTTCCCTTCCTTCCTTCCTTTCCCTTCCCTTCCTTTCCCTTCCTTTCCCTTCCTTTCCCTTCCTTTCCCTTCCTTTCCCTTCCTTTCCTTTCCCTTCCTTTCCATTCCCTTCCTTTCCCTTCCTTTCCCTTCCTTTCCTTTCCCTTCCTTTCCTTTCCCTTCCTTTCCTTTCCCTTCCTTTCCTTTCCCTTCCTTTCCCTTCCTTTCCTTTCCCTTCCTTTCCCTTCCTTTCCTTTCCCTTCCTTTCCCTTCCTTTCCCTTCCTTTCCTTTCCCTTCCTTTCTTTCCTACCTTCCTTTCTTTCCTTTTCCCTACGTTCCCTTTCCTTCCTTTACTTTCCTTCCTTTCCTTTTTTCCCTTTCCTTCCTTCCTTCCTTTCCTTTCCCTTCCTTCCTTTCTGTCCTTTTCCCTACGTTCCCTTTCCTTCCTTTACTTTCCTTCCTTTCCCTTCCTTCCTTTCCTTTTTTCCCTTTCCTTCCTTCCTTTCCTTCCTTTCCTTTTCTGTTTTTCTTTTCCTTTCCTTCCTTTTCTTTCCCTCCCTTTAAGTCCATTCCTTCTTTTTCTTCCCTCCCCTTCCCGGATGAACCCAGGATCTCGCCCCTATCAATAGGTAATTGACCCCACTCCACAACCTCTGTACATAACACCCATTCCCTCCAAAGCAGTCAACTTGTTGTTTTCTCGTTCAGTTATGTCCATGGGGCGGCTGTGAAGCACAAGTGTAGCTGGTAATGTATCTTCTGTATCACCGATCTGCTTTGTTCCTTCTCTGCAGGTAACATGCTTGGTGGAGACTAGAGACAGGGCGCACTCTCTCCAGTTGAGGACGGCGCTTGCAGATCGCTATTCCACCTTGAAGTGGATGGAGCAGTGAGGAAGCTTGAGCACGTCTAATAGAAATACAGAGACATTATTGTTCAAAGTATCACAATGTGGATTCAAGTAGTAAAGACTTGGATAAGTGGTAAGACCTAGACTGTGACCCTCTGGGTAAGGGCTAAATTTGACCCAAATCTATATGAGTCCAAATTGGGTTTTTTTGGCATAAAATGCCAAAGTAAAAAAAAAAAAAAAAACATCTTTTACACTAAACCAAAATTTTTTTTTTCTTTACTGGTGTGTAAGGGTCAAAGGGTTTTCAATCTTTAATTTTCCGTGCTACAAGCACAGTCACTCAGCTGTATTCAGACCTCCCATAGAAATGAATGGGGAGCACGCCTGCAAGTGTCAACCTCCCCATTCTCTTGCACTTCTGAAATGCAAGCAAGTGAGAAAACCCACTCATGGTTCAATGTTGCATTAGTGTTTCTCTAATATGACGCAAAACTGTGTGCTTTCAAATTGGAAGCCCCGCACAGCAGTAAGTTGACTCTTGGACACAAGTGAAAACCCTAACCCCAATGTTGGCTTAGGGTCTGGGTCACAGGGAAGAAGTTTGGAACATAACAAACCTTAACTTTTTCATGTTTGGTTGAACCAGAACAGGGAGAAGTTGGAGTGACACTACCCATGAAGCTGAAATCACAGTCTAGGTCTCTCTGTTTGGTGCGAAACATTAAAGGGGTTTTGCCACGATCTAATGTTGACATGGGTATTTAATCACTGTTCTAAATATATGTCATCAAAAAAAGTGAAGCCTCTGAGGTTTACAGCCTTCCTTACATGCCCTTGGTTTCCTGACAGTTTACAGTAGACACGACCAGGAGCTGATCTGGCCATACTTGAGTTGTTTGCATTTCTTAACTGATGACCGGGAACATGAATGAGCTTTGAAAGGACTGGGGAGAAAGATCCTGTGTCTTTTGTATAGAGAATTCACTGGTTGTAATGTAATTATATGAGTAAACATGCAAATGCTCCCTGGTTCTCTGCTCAGCCCCCCTCACTCCCTGCAGCCGTTGGTTCGTGAAGGAATGAAAGAAGGCTGCCTGCTGAGCTCATCTTCTCTCCTGAGCAAATAAGAGGGAGAAATAAAAGCTATATAGCTTGTGCACAATACAGTTCTCCTATATGGATTAGCAAAACAAGAGGGGAGTATCAGCATGTTAGGTAAGGAACTCACTTCTTGGCAAAACCCCTTTAACCAGTTACTGGCTGTCCATTTTGGTAGTTATGGGAAATGTTGTACGGTCTCGATCCCATTAGTATGGATAAGTATGAAAATAATGTATTCAAGTAATACCCATAGGAAACAGCACCATCAATGTATAACTTCTAGTGTGTGCAGATTCCAATGGTTCCTAATAGTATCCATAAGATACATGAAATCCAAGGCAAAGCCCAAGTCCTTACATGCACCATTTCAGCACTTCAATAGCGCCATTTTCAAGGCTTTTCCTTGGATTTGATGTAGCTCTGCTTCTATTTTCAAATTTGGATAGTGAAAATGTGTTGGTCTCTACATAGCTTGGAAGCCATTTGGGAACTGATCATTATAGGTCTAGGCACCGTGTGTGGCCCTGTCTGCAGACCTGGCAGCTGAGCTGTTCTCAATGTTGTAAAATGTTCGCTACAATAATAAAATGAGTTGGTTTCTGGAATAGACATCATCATTGGGTGTATGGACACTGATGGAAACTGTATGGCCAAAAGTATTTGGACCCCTGACCCTCTCGCGTATATGCGCTTGTTGATTATCCCACTGTCAAGATGATAAAATCAGGTGTGGAAATTATCTTTGTTCCACTCCTTTATCCAATTAATGCCTCCTCCGAATGATATTGCTATTACAGCTGTCGACAGCCGGAGCTCGAGAAATATGACCCACACCTTCCGTTTGGGACATGAATCTGATTTAATCACCGTAAATTACATTCCAATAGAACTTTTTAATCACATGACTATTCTATCACTACATGACTGGTTAATTGGTGGTCGCTAAGAAACAAGTTATAATTTGCATGTACGTATGAAGCATTAGCTGGTAAGACACATTCCCAAACTCTCCTCTGTATCATCTGCGGGGAGGAGGAAGGCCTTGAATCTCTTTGCTGTTAGCAGGCACTTCATCTGTCTCAAGGTAAGCTGCGTGAAAGATATCTGATAGTTCGATAAGGATGTATAGCAGTAAAAGCAGTTTAACAAACTATCTGATGAGCTTAATAAGAATATAATGATGAAACAGACTTTTGATGTTTTTCCCTTAAATTACCAACTTGACACCACTGCAAACCATGGGGGATTATATGGAATGGAACATTGAAAAATCCACAGCACTTATTTAACAAAGATTCATATCCAAGACCAACTCTCCGTTCAAGTGTATACAATGCATAGGAGATAGAACAAGAATTTTTCCCACAGTCCAACGTTTCGGACCATTCCTGCTTCTCCCCACGTGTCAGTCCCTGATGAAGGCCAACTGTGGCCAAAACATCGGACCGTGGGGAAAATGCTTGTTATATCTCCTATGCATTGTACACACTTGAACGAGGAGTCAATCCTGGATATGAATGTTTGTTAAATAATTGTACAGTACACGCCGCAGTACATCGTGTCTTTCAGGAGCTCGCGCTAATACGCGTGTACTCCCGTGGCACGGGGAGGGGGCAGGGCGCTAGCCCTCCGGCCCCATTCATTACTCGTGACACATATACGCCACAAGTAAATGATATGTCACTTATCTCCCCGCATGTACAATACGATTGTATTGTACGAGCGGGGAGAGGAAGCGTAATCCATAGTTCTCTATGACAGCTATGAATTACCGTCATTTCGGCGCGCATCTCGCTCGTATTAGAGCGCAAATATGCTGCGAAATGCCGAAATTACCCCGTGTGAACATAGCCCTATTGTTTCCCTCTTCTTGCTAATAATTTGCATGATGTTTTGTTTGCCCCTTCCAAAAAATATGCATTGAAAACTGCATGTGTTTATATTTTTTCTAGGCCTCATGCATTTTTTCATGCAATTTTTAAAGGGGTTTTTTGGGGTTTTTTTTGCAAAAATGTATGTATTGCTTCATAATTATAGTCAATGGGATTTGTTGGGTATTGTTGGTGTCCATCATGTGATCGATCCGGTGCGGCTGTTAAATTCATTTTTCCTAACTGAACACAGGCTGAAAGCCACAAAAAATTAGTCCTGTTCTTCGCTCAGAAGTGAATACAATTGGCTCACAGAGCATTGTGTACTCTGGATATAAACAGCCTGTACTACAGACTGATACATAATATATGTATATAATATGGTCCTGTATATAGCCTGTCTAGACAATGCTCTGTGAGCTAAACAGCCTGGATTTTATACTGAAATACTATAGATAGCTTGTCCTGTTCTCCGTTGTGAAGTGGATACAATTGTATCCAGTGTAGACAATGCTCTGTGAGCTAAACAGCCTAGATTGTATACTGGTACAGTTTACATAGCTTGTCATGCTTTCAGATGAGAATTCGATACAATTGTACCCAGTAAAGACAATGCTCTGTGAGCTCTCAGCTGAATAGACACAATGTAGACAAAGCTATTTGAGCTGAATACATCAGCAGCACAGATCTCTCTAGTAGTTTTCTACAATGTATCAGTCTAGATTTCTAGTTCTAAGCATTGCCCATAACTTTTCATTTATCCAGTGATGCAGCTCGAGTTACTCTGGACCAGAAACCCCCCTTTAAAGGGGTTGTCTCACTACATCGATCCATCTCACCACAGTCCTGCTTTCCCGGTTTCATTTTTTGAGTTCAGTGTTTACTGGCTTTACTGGCTGCTTCAGTGAGAACACCAGGTCTGTAGCCATAGCAACCAGCACTGGCAGCCTATCATGAGAGATCAAACAGGTCTGTAGCTGTAGCGACCAGCTGGCAGCCTATCAGGAAGAAATGGAACAGGTTTGTAGCTATAGCAACCAGCTGGCAGCCTATCAGGAGAGATGAACAGGTTGTTAGCTATAAATGACCAGTGCTGGCAGCTTATCAGGAGAGATCAGAACAGGTTCTGTAGCTATAGCGAACCAGCGCTGGCAGCCTATAGGAGAGAAGAACAGGTTGTAGCTATAGCAACCAGTGCTGGCAGCCTTCAGGAGAGAAAACAGGTCTGTAGCTATAGCAACCAGTGCTGGCATCCTATCAGGAAGTTTGGGAATAGGTCTGTAGCTACAGCAACCATTGCTGGCAGCCAATCAGGAAGATAAAAACAGTTCTGTAGCATAGCGACCTGAGGAACTGCTGCAGCCCATACAAGAGGGGATACCCTAGGAAAAGGAAGACACTGTTAATGGACACATATTAACAAAGTGACTTGTTTTTTGCAAGATCTTGAACAGAGAAAGCAGCAATCCTTGTAGTGAAACAACCCTTTTAAGTACAGATGCATCCGACACAAAGACAACATCATAGTAATGCGCGGACTCCCAGGCTGATTGTCACGTTTGAGAATTTTAAATGATGCCAAATGTGAGTGTAAGGAAAAAAAATGACGTTGCATCGCTTTGATGGAGGTTCAGGAAGCATCGGGGGTCAAACAAGACCAGAATATTTACCACATGTGATGGGCACTACATGGCGGAAGGTGCATCCTATGCAGCCCAATCTCAGAAGATGCTGCCAGCGTGTCTTCTTCCAGGCAAAAGATGGCCACCTGCAATCACATACTCACTTTATAGCCAATGTCTCTTGATGGGTTTAGGGCCACATGTATGAAACGGTTTTGGACTAAAATTCACCTTTTTCCCCAGAGGTTTCTATGCGGAAAAAAGTGAGTTTTAGACCAAAACCGTTTCATACATGTGGCCGTTAATGTTGTTGCTGCATAGAATATTTCTGGGTTTTTTTGGGAAAAGATTTACACCTCAGTCCGTTTCATGTTGATATAACAGGTCCTTGGCAGCTCCTCCGCTGTTCCTCTACTTTCTATGTCGTCTTCTGCTTTCCATTGACTGTATCCATGTGATTGTCAGTAACTTGTGATCTGTTTAGCATTGCTCTGACTGTGGTCACCTGTACGGAAAATCCACAATAAACCTCTGTTATAGAACCCAACCGAGATTTTCTTTCTCTGGATTTGAAAGCACTGATGGGGAAAAAAGCGAAGACTCTGCAGCGCCCCCTAATGGATGTAATGTTCCTCAAGTCACTTCCAACACACAGAGCCTTGCTATGTGACTGGGAGTAATGCCAAACCATTAATCCATCTGCAGACAGTGCAACATAGAATACTGGTTAGCTCTATATGAAGCTCAAAAGGGGTAATGTTCTTAAATAGGAAGGGCAGCAGAAAGCTTTGTGGACAGTTGTATGTTTAAAGGGGTTGTCTCACTACATGATTCTTTCCTCATCCTGTTTTTTTGGTTTCATTTCATTCAGGATGCTTCTGGCTCCACTAGCGCATAAACCCAGCTGTACATGCAACCAGTGCTGGCATCCTTTCGGGAGACATTAAAGTTGTAGCTAATCGGCATACAGAGAGATCAAACAGTCTGAAACTAAGTTGACTGCGGAGCTTATCAGCCCATAAAGGTCTTAATAATAGGTAGGACACTTAATGACACTATTGCAAAGGGACTTGATTTTACAAGATCTTTAACATAAAAAGCAGCAATCCTTGTAGTGAGACAACCCCTTTAAATTGCTTCATGGGAAACGAGCAGATTCTCTGCAACGCCTCCTATGGGATGTAGTGTTCTTTACCTCACCCTCACATATCCACAACGCGTTTCTCACCAGACGGTGCCACTTCAGGAGTTTCTCCATAAAAAAAATGGGAATTTACAATTAAAATACACTCAGAAGCTTCTCATTGGATGACACGATATCCAATCACAGACTGTTACTCTATGGGAAAGAGAACAACCAGTGTGAACAAGAGCTACACAGCCCATGTTATTCTATGGGGAGAAAACCCATGTTACTCTATGGGAAGGTGAACAACCAATCAGAATGAGAGCTATACAGCCCATGTTATTCTATGGGGACAGCATACCGAGTCATATTGTCTGATGTTACATCCAATCAGGATCAGAGCTACGAGGCCCATGTTATTCTATGGGGAAGGGACATATTGTTGGGTTTTATTTAGTTCTCATAGAAAAACCTGGGTCCTGTAGCTGACAGGTTTTTTTGGGATAAATCCCATCTTGTATTTTCTCTGTAATAGAATAATATAGGACGTTCGCTGACATTTTGATTGGAGAAATGATGTGATAACAAATCTTGTGTCCCTTCCCCATAGAATAACATGGGCTGCGTAGCTCTTGTTCTGATTGGTGGTTCACCTTCCCATAGAGTAACATGGGTTTTAGTCCCCATAGAATAACATGGGCTGTGTAGCTCTTGATCTGATTGGTTGTTCACCTTCCCATAGAGTAACATGGGTTTTAGTCCCCATAGAGTAACTTGGACTCTGTAGCTCTCAATCTGATTGGTTCTTCACCTTCCCATAGAATAATATGGGTTTTATTTGCTCAATTTGTGACTGTCTAATGGGCCAACCAGCAAAAAGCTTCTGAGTATATTTGAATTGTCATTTCCCAGTTTGTCTGGTGAAACTTCTGAAGTGACGCCGATCTGGCGAGAAACGCGTTGAGGACATGTTTGGAGTTTATCTTATTCTAATTTTATGTTGATTTTAGTAAATCTACAACACAACTTTATCACTTGCAACTCGATCCCGCTGCAAAGCCCCTTACCTGCACTGGGATGTACCTATACGTCCTGGTGTAATAAGGAGCTAAGTACATGCGGCCTACTAACTGGGCAACAATGCCACCGAGTGCTTGAAGTATTACTTTACATTTTACACATTAACTTCGGTAATCGTACATAAATATTCTTACCAAACACACATATTCTGATTTAGCTTTCTGCCATAGATGCAGCAGGTTATCTATCCTGCTTGTTTATAGATGGTTCCCTAGGTTATTAATCACTTATGTGCTCCAGCAGCTATGTTCATATCTGCAGAAGGAGGATGAGTGGGTAGAACACACAGTGGTTAGTAACCTAAGAAACTAATCGGTAAACCAGCAAGAAAGACAACCTGCTGTATCTTCAAAATGAAGCAAAATCAGAACAAATATATATTTGGTAAAAATGTATATTTACCTTTGCCTATTTGTTTAAAGCTGATCAATGAGTTGGGAATGACCCTTTAAGGAAATAAAGATTCACAGTACATCTACGCCTTATATTCTGTCCTGAACCTCAGTGGTATTGGTGCCCTGTTAGTAGCTTACATGTATTTAAATGGGTATTCTCAAATTCAAATGCAACCACTATGCACTAGCTACCCTGGCCCTCTCCTGCTAATAAGTTAAGGTTGCTAGAGAACAGAGGGGGACAGTAGCTTAGATAACCATCTGTAAATAAGCAGGATAGATAACCTGCTTTATCATTAAAATGACACAAATCAGAACAGAAATGTATTTACATATGAGACTCACATCTGACAATCTGCAGACTATTTTCCAGGTCAGTAACCCAGGAAAGCATCTGTAAAGATACAGGATAGATAACCTGCTTTATCTTTAAAATGACACAAAATCAGAACAGAAATGCATTTACATATGGGGCTCCCATCTGACAATCTGCAGACTATTTTCCAGGTCAATAACCCAGGAAAGCATCTGTAAAGAAACAGGATAGATAACCTGCTTTATCTTTAAAATGACACAAAATCAGAACAGAAATGTATTTACATATGGGACTCACATCTGACAATCTAAGGACTATTTTCCAGGTCAGTAACCCAGGAAAGCATCTGTAATGAATCAGGATAGATAACCTGCTTTATCTTTAAAATGAAACCAAATCAGAACAGTAATGTTTGTAAGTACTTTGCTACCTTACAATTCTCAAAAAGCTTCTCATTGGATGATCCGTTATCCAATCACGGATTGAGTAACTGAAACCCGTGTTACTCTATGGGAAAGCAAACCACCAATCACAAGAGCTACACAGCCCATGTTATGCTATACCTATACCTACACAGCACAGAAACACCGTCGGATTTTCAGCAGATTCAATATTTTGTATAGACGGCAATGAAAAACCTGTGCTGTATTCTATAGAGCTCTACACTGAATGTACGGGGCCAACAGCAAATCCGAAAATAGACAGTGGCTTTTGCGCAAATCTGCACCAAAGAGTGCAGCCCAGCAATGACAAAATGCTGCCTGATTTCAGATGTTATTTTCTCACATGCTGTGTAGACCCGGCCTAGGGGAACGAAACAGAGGATTTAATAGACGCATCGTTCCTCCAATCAGAGTACGAGCTGCACGGCCCATATTGTTCTATGAAGGAAAGGCGCGCACTTCTGTTATTCTATGTGATGGGGAAAACTCCAATTAGAGAATTAACTATGAAACCCTTATTATTCTATGAGGACTAAAACCCATGTTACTCTATGTAAGGTGAACAACCAATCAGAACAAGAGCTACACGGCCCATGTTATTCTATAGGAAGGTGAACGACCAATCAGAACAAGAGCTACACAGCCCATGTTATTCTATGGGGACTAAAACCCATGTTATTCTATGGGAAGGTGAACAACCAATCAGAACAAGAGCTACACAGTCCATGTTATTCTATGGGGACGAAAACCCATGTTACTCTATGGGAAGGTGAACAACCAATCAGAACGAGAGCTACACAGCCCATGTTATTCTATGGGGATGAAAACCCATGTTACTCTATGGGAAGGTGAACAACCAATCAGAATGAGAGCTACACAGCCCATGTTATTCTATGGGAACTAAAACCCATGTTACTTTATGGAGACACTAACTTTGATTGACACATCCTTCCTCCAATCGGAATAATAGCTACATGTTATTCTATGAGAACCATGCACAGAATACTATTGGCTGGACTCTGGTCCAATGAAAATATGAGCTACAAGGCCCATGTTATTCTATGGGGGAAAAACACAAGATTTGATTGACACACTACTCCTCCAATCAGTAGAAGAGCTACACGGCCCATGTTATTCTATGCACAAGGGACAGTTTGGTGGGTATTCACTTAGTTCTCATAGAATTTTTTTTGGGGGGGGGAGAAATACCAACTTGTAATTTTTTTTTTATAATTGAATGATATAGGACGACCGCTGACATTGTGATTGGAGAAATGGTGTGACAACAAATCTTCTGTTCCTTCCCCATAGAATAACATGGACTGTGTAGCTCTCGTTCTGATTGGTTGTTCACCTTCCCATAGAATAACATGGGCTGTGTAGCTCTCGTTCTGATTGGTTGTTCACCTTCCCATAGAGTAACATGGGCTGTGTAGCTCTTGTTCTGATTCGTTGTTCACCTTCCCATAGAGTAACATGGGTTTAGTCCTCATACAGTAACATGGGCCGTGTAGGTCATGTTCTGATTGGAGGAGCGATGTGTCAATCAAATCTTGTGTATTTTTCCCCATAGGATAACAATGGCCGTGTAGCTCGTATTTTCATTGGACGGCTGACTAGCCAATAAAATCTTGTGGTTTATCCCCATAGAATAGAATGGGCCGTGTAGCTTTGGTTCTGATTGGAAGATGTGTCAATCAAACTTCATGTGTGTTTAGTACCCATAGACTAACATGGTCTGCGTAGCTCTCGTTCTGATTGGTTGTTCCCCTTCCCATAGAATAACATGGGCTGCGTAGCTCTCGTTCTGATTGGTGGTTCACCTTCCCATAGAATAACATGGGCTGCGTAGCTCTCGTTCTGATTGGTGATTCACCTTCCCATAGAATAACATTGGCTGCTTAGCTCTTGTTCTGATTGGTGGTTCACCTTCCCATAGAGAGGGCTTCTTAGTCTCTGATCTTAACGTCCACCTCTCTACCCTGGCAGTGGCTGGGATGGTGCCCACACGTCCTGCTGTGTCATATCAGGAGCTTGTTTGTTTCTCATTGACAAATGTTGACCCATTAGCTCTCTTTAGCTTTCTGCCCTGCTGTTAGGCCTCGTTCACACGACTTATTTCGGACGGATTTGCCGACGGATTGACGATCGTCAATCCGTCTGCAAATCCAACCGAAATAAGTCACAGCCTATTTTCTATTGATTTCAATAGAAAATACGGCTCGTCGTTTTAAACGACGCTATTTCCGTGCCGGATTGCCGCCGCGGATTGACGACGGCAATCCGGACGGAAAAACAATGTTTCATGTCAAATATTTCCGGACGGATTCACCACCTACCAATGATTGGAGATGGTGAAAACCTCGGGAAATCAGTTACAAATCGTGCCACAAATTTGTGACACTTATTTGCAACTGATTTTCAACTGATTTCAGAACGTATCTACATCGGAAATCCGTTGTAAATACGTTCTTAAATAAGCCGTGTGAACGAGGCCTTAAAACCCTTCTAGCACCAAAGTAACAGCCCCAGCTGGGAATAGCAAAGCTGAAATGTCAGTTCCTGCTGTAGCATCAGCCACAGCCTGACTAGGAAGTGGGAGCCTGAAGCTGTTGAACCACCACAGCCTGAGCAGGAAGTGGGAGCCTGAAGCTGTAGAACCGCCCACAGCCTGAACAGGAAGTGGGGGAAATGAAGCTGTAGAACCGCCCACAGCCAAACAGGAAGTTGGGGGCCTGAAGCTGTAGAACCACCCACACCTGAACAGGAAGTGGGAGCCTGAAGCTGTAGAACCGCCCACAGCCTGACCAGGAAGGGGACCTGAAGCTGTAGAACCGTTCACAGCCTGACCAGGAAGTGTGAGCCTGAAGCTGTAGAACCGCCCACAGCCTGAACAGGAAGTGGGAGCCTGAAGCTGTAGAACCGCCCACAGCCTGACCAGGAAGTGGGAGCCTGAAGCTGTAGAACCGCCCACAGCCTGACCAGGAAGTGGAAGCCGGAAGCTGTAGAACCGCCCACAGCCTGAACAGGAAGTGGGAGCCTCAAGCTGTAGAACCGCCCACAGCCTGAACAGGAAGTGGGAGCCTGAAGCTGTAGAACCACCCACAACCTGAACAGGAAGTGGGAACAAGTGGGAGCCTGAAGCGTTAGAAGCGCCCACAGCCTGAACAAGAAGCGAAGAGCAGACTCTGAAACAGCCAGATGGGAAAACCTGTAGAACTCTCTGGTCTAGTTTATCGGGTTCATTGGGAGCCCTCACCCTCCTAGTGCAGCCAGGTTTTGGTACCTGAGAAATCAATGGAGTTCATGCATTGGGTGCGCAGCTCTTGGTCCTCTTACCTGCTCGCCCTGTCCCTTGTTAGAGGGGTTCTCCCAACATCACAATTTTTCCTAAGCCCACATAGACCTGCAGAGATTAGAAATGTCCTCATCCACCTCCAATGTATTTCACCTTCCCATATCAGCTCCCTTGCAGCAGACAGAAGCAGAATGGGCGCCCCGCACTTCAAGCCAAGTGACCACCTGCTTCTCTACTGAGGACTACCTTTTCCAGGTACCTTCAAAAGATCTCCAGAATTAAGGTAAGGGGTGTCTATGGATTACACTGTGCTCGCTATAAGGTGACTGTAGAAGTCTTATCTGTAGAGTCCATATATATTTATTACACATGTAGGTGACAATGAGGGATTCATTTGAATGGAGGAATACCCCTTTAAGTACATGCGTCCTACTAACTGGGCACCAATGGTTAGAATATAAGGCACAGAAGTGCTCGAAGTCTTTCCTTAAAGGGATATTCCCACCTTGTAGTTTAGCTCTGGTAATGGTACATAAATAGTCTTACCCAACACATCTGTTCTGATTTTGCTTTTTGCCATAGATGCAGCAGGTTATCTATCCTGCTTAGTTATAGATTGTTTCCTAGGTTATCGTCTACCTACGTGCTCTAGAAGCTATGTCATATCAGCAGAAGGGGGCTGGGTGGCTAAAGCACACAGTGGTTGGTAACCATTCTGGAAACCAGCAAGAGAGACAACCTGCTCTATCTTTAAAATGCAGCAAAATTGGAACAAAAATTATTTAGTAAAAATGTTTACCGATTTGGTTAAAGCTCATCAATGAGTTGAGAATGATCCTCTAAGAAAGGAATGACTTAGACTGAAATTATATAATTGCTGAATCTCAACACATTGGTGTCCAGCTGGCGGGAGTATTTTTACATTTAAATACAAACCACCTGTATATACGAGCCCCCAACACCTACCTGCTAAGACATAGCTGTTAGAGCACAGATCGGTTATTAACCTAGGCAGCCATCTGTAAACAAGCAGGATAGATAACCTGCTGTATCTTTTGAAATGAAGCAAATTAAGAACATAAACGTATTTGGCAAAAATTTAGTTTTTCTCGCGTTTCTAAAGTGAATCAATGACTTGAGAAAATCATGTCAAAGAGTTGCGAGTAGATCTGTGGCTTCATATTCTGTCCTGAAGCTCAATGGTATCGGTGCCCATTTTGCAGGTTACATGTACATAAAGGGGTATTCTTAAATTCAAATGCTTACAATCGCAGTGTTATATCCATTCTGCCCTTTTCTGCTGATAAGCTATATCAGCTGCAGAATAGAGGTGGACAGTAGCCTAGGAAACCATCTGTAAACAAGTGGGGTAGACAACCTGTTGTATCTTTTTAAATAAAGCAAAATCAGAACAGAATTATATGTAAATATGAGGCTTCCATTTGGCAATCTGTAGATTATTTTCCAGTTCATTAACCCCGGCAAATATCTGTAAAGAAGCAGGGTAGATAACCTGCTTTATCTTTAAAATGACACAAAATCAGAATAGAAACGTAAGTAAACACAGGTCTCCCATCTGACCATCTGCAGGCTCTTCTCCGGGTTGCTAGAGTCAGAGCATCTACTTTTCTCAAAAACCGCAATATTCAGATTAAACAGACAAAAACATTTGCCACAAAAATCTTAGTTTGTGTAGAGTCCAGGAATCGGCTTATTCGCCCGACATGGAATTGATGCGCATCTTCCTCATTCCTTGAGAGGAGGTAGTGGCTTATTTTACACAACCTGAAACTGGTGATCACTCCGCAGCATCAGGAATTCTTCTAGAAGGTTTAGGACTTTCCAACTTCGGGAAGTCGGGAAAACGAGCTGTAGTGCAATTGTCACATAATTGGTCCCTGAAAGGTATCAAATCACAGATTGAGCCACTAAAACCCATGTTACTCTATGGGAAGGTGAACCACCAATCAGAATGAGAGCTACACAGCCCATGTTACTCTATGGGAAGGTGAACAACCAATCAGAACCAGAGCTACACACACCATGTTACTCTATGGGAAGGTGAACAACCAATCAGAATGTGAGCTACACAGAACATGTTATTCTATGGAAAGGTGAACGACCAATCAGAACAAGAGCTACACGGCCCATGTTATTCTATGGGAAGGTGAACCACCAATCAGAACAAGAGCTACACAACCCATGTTACTCTATGGGACGGTGAATAACCAATCAGAACATGAGCTACACAGCCCATGTTACTATGGGAAGGTGAACAACCAATCAGAACGAGAGCTACACAGCCCATTCTATTCTATGGGGATAAACCACAAGATTTTATTGGCTAGGCAGCTGTCCAATGAAAATACGAGCTACATGGCCATTGTTATCCTATGGGGAAAAACTCACAGGATTTGATTGACACGTTGCTCCTCCAATCGGCATATGAGCTACACAGCCCATGTTATTCTATGGGGACTAAACCATGTTACTCTATGGGAAAGTGAACAACCAATCAGAACAAGAGCTACGCAGCCCATGTTATTCTATGGGGACTAAAACCCATGTTACTCTATGGGAAGGTGAACAACCAATCAGAACAAGAGCTACACAGCCCATGTTATTCTATGGGGAGAAAACCCATGTTACTCTATGGGAAGGTGAACAACCAATCAGAACAAGAGCTACACAGCCCCTGTTACTTAACAATTTGGTTAAAGCTAATCAGTGAGTTGGACACGACCCTGTAAGGAAGGAAAGATTCACAGCACATCCTTGCCTTATATTCTGTCCTGAATCTCAATGGTTTTGGTGCCCATTGGCAGGAACATTTTCTAATTCAAATACCATCACTGTGCTCTAGCAGCTACAGCTTATCAGCAGGAGGAGCAGAAGTGAACAGTAAGCTACAAAAACAACTGTCAACAAGTCGTATAGATCACCTGCTGTATCTTATTTTTTTAAAATGAAGCACAATCAGAATAGAAACGTATGTAACCACAATCTGCAGAGTAATTTCTAGATAAATAACCCAGAAAAGAACCTGTAAAGAAGCAGAATAGATAACCTGCTTTATCTTTAGAATGAAGCAAAACCTGGACAGAAATTTATGTAGAAACGAGGCTCCCATCTGACACTCTGCAGGCAATATTCCAGGTCAGTAACCCAGGAAAGAAGCAGGATAGACAACCTGTTTTATCTGTAAAATGAAGCGAAGTCAGAACAGAAATGTATGAACAAACGAGGTTACCATATGACAATTTTAAGTCTATTTTCCAGGTCAGTAACCCAGGAAAACATTTGCAAAGAAACAGGATAGATAACCTGCTTTATCTTTAAAATCATACAAAATCAGCACAGTAATGTAGGTACACCTGGGGCTACATTCAGTCAATGTGCAGACTGTAGAGTTATTATGTTTTAGTACTTTAAAAAATACAGAATGATGTTGTTTTTTTTGTTTTTTCTTTGTGCTGCAGCGCCATTTTCTGCCACCAATAACTTTTTTGTTTTTCTTTCCACTTACGGATCTGAGTGAGGACTTGTTTCTTGTCGGCTGAAGTGCAGAATTTATTGGTATCATTTTGTGATAGATGAGACTTTTTGATGCTATTATGGCATTGAGAATATTTTTTTTTCTTCTAGGGTGCTGACATGAACTTCCCTCAAACAGGCAAATGATAAAGCGCTATTCTAGATTTCATGAAATCAACATAAAAAAAAAACCAAAAAACAACATGCCCCCCCCATGCGTTTTCCGCCACAGCGGCAGGAGCTTCTTCGTACAAACCGGGACATTACAATTCAAATATACTCAGAAGCTTTTTATTGGTCGACCCGTTAAAACCGGGGGTTAAACCCCGTTATTATGGGGGGGAAACCACAAAGGAAATACTACCTTTTCTATGGGAAGGGGAAAGAACCACCAATCATAACCAAGGGATCCTACACAGCCCATGTTATTCTATAGGGACTAAAACCCATGTTACTCTATGGGAAGGTGAACGACCAATCAGAACAAGAGCTACACAGCCCATGTTATTCTATGGGGACTAAACACACATGAAGTTTGATTGACACATCCTTCCTCCAATTAGGATAAGAACTACACGGCCCATTCTATTCTATTGGGATAAACCACAAGGTTTTATTGGCTAGTCAGCCGTCCATTTAAAATACTAGATACAAGGCCACTGTTATCCTATGGGTAAAAAAACACAGTATTTGATTGACACATCATTCCTCCAATCAGAACAATAGCTACATGGCCCATGTTATTCTATGGGGACTAAACCCATGTTACTCTATGGGAAGGTGAACAGCCAATCAGAACAAGAGCTACACAGCCCATGTTATTCTATGGGGACAGCATACCGAGTCATATTGTCTGATGTTACATCCAATCAGGATCAGAGCTACGAGGCCCATGTTATTCTATGGGGATGGGACATATTGTTGGGTTTTATTTAGTTCTCATAGAAAAACCTGGGTCGTGTAGCTGACACTTTTTGGAGAAATCCCATCTTGTATTTTCTTTATAATCAGATAATAGAGGATGTTAGGTGACATTGTTATTGGAGAGATGGTGTGATAACAAATTTTGTGTCCTATTTCCATAGAATAACATGGGCTGTGTAGCTCTTGTTCTGATTGGTTGTTCATCTCCCCATAAAGTAACATGGGGTTTAGTCCCCATAGAATAACATGGGCCGTGTAGCTCTTGTTCTGATTGGAGGAAGGATGTGTCAATCAAATCTTGTGTGTTTTTCCCAATAGGATAACATGGGCCGTGTAGCTCAGATTTCCGTGGACGAGAATCCAGTCATTAAAATCTTGTGGTTCACCTTCCCATAGAATAACATGGGCTGTGTAGCTCTTGTTCTGATTGGTTGTTCACCCCCTTCCCCCATAGAATAACATTTGGGCTGTTGTAGCTTCAATCTAGATTGGGTTTTCTCCCCCATAGATAACAGGGGCTGTGTAGCCCCTTGTTCTGATTGGTGGTTCACCTTCCCATAGAGTAACATGGGTTTCGTTCCCATAGAATAACATGGGCTGTGTAGGTCATGTTATGATTGGAGGAGCGATGTGTCAATCAAATCCTGTGTATTTTTCCCCATAAAATAACAGTGGCCTTGTAGCTCGTATTTTCATTGGACGGCTGACTAGCCAATAAAATCTTGTGGTTTATCCCCATAGAATAGAATGGGCCGTGTAGCTCTTGTTCTAATTGGAGGGAGGATGTGTCAATCAAACTTCATGTGTGTTTAGTCCCCATAGAATAACATGGGCGGGGTTGATCTGGTTCTGATTGGTTGTTCCCCTTCCCATAGAGTAACGTGGATTTTAGTCCCCATAGAATAACATGGGCCGTGTAGCTCTGGTTCTGATTGGTTGTTCACTTTCCCATAGAGTAACATGGGTTTTAGTCCCCATAGAATAACATTGGCTGCATAGCTCTCGTTCTGATTGGTCGTTCATCTCCCCATAGAGTAACATGGGTATTCTTCCCATAGAGTAACATGGGCCGTGTAGCTCTTGTTCTGATTGGTGGATAATTTTTATAGGTTGGTAACCTAGGAAACCAATTTGTAAACCAGCAAGAGAGAGAATCTGCTGTATCTTTAAAATGAAGCAAAATTGGAACAAAAATATATTTGGTAAGAATATTTTTTTTTTACCTATTTGGTTTAAGCTGATCAGTGAGTTGGTAATGACCCTTAAAGGAAGGAACGATTCACAGCACATCTATGCCTTATATTCTGTCCTGAATCTCAAAGGTATTGGTGCCCAGTTGGCAGGAGTATTTTCACATTCAAATACTAACCACCTCTTTGCTCTAGTCACCCAGCGCCGACCTGCAATGACATAGCTGCTGGAGAACACAGTGTTTGGTACAATAGAAAATCAACTGTAAACAAGTAGGATAGATAACCTGCTGTATCTTTTTTAATCAGAATAGGAACTTATGTAAACACGGGGCTACCTTCTGACAATCTGCAGGCTATTTTCTAGGTCAGCATCTGTAATGAAGCAGGATAGATAAACTGCTTCATCTTTAAAATATAGCAAAATTCGAACAGAAATGTATGTTAACACCGGGCGCCAATCTATCTGCAGGCTAATTTCTAGATAAATAACCAAAGAATCTATAAGGGTATGTTCACACAATGTATTCCGGCGCGTGCATCGTGTGTTTAAGGAGCTGCCGCTGATCAGCACGTACTCCTGCAGCGCGGGGGAGGCTGCCAGCCCGCCTGCCCCATAGACATGCCTTATTCGCGGCACGAAAGCGCCGCAAATAAGTGACATGATATAATCCATATGGGGACGAGGCATAATCAGTAGTTCTCTATGAGAGCTATGTTTTACCGTAATTATGGGGCGCAATATGCCACAAAATATGTGGCGAAATGTGCTCCAAAATAAGCCGTGTGAACATACCCTAAAGAAGCAGGATAAACTTAAACTGCTTTATCTTTAAAATGAAAGAAATCGAACAGAACCACCCCCCCCCCCCCCCCCCCCCCAAAACCCAATATATACCTGTATGTAAAGATGGCGCTACCTTTAGTCAATCTACAGAGTAACCCAGAAAAAGCATCTGTAAAGAACCAGGATAGATAACCTGCTTTATCTTTAAAATGACACAAAACGGGAGCAGAAATGTATGTACAAACGAGGCTCCCATCTGACAATCTGCAGGCTATTTTCCAGGTCAGTAACCTAGGAAGGAATCTATAAAGAAGCAGGGTAGATAACCTGCTTTATCATTAAAATGAAGCAAATCAGAACAGTCATATACTGTATGTAAACATGGAGCTACCTTTAGTCAATCTACAGAGTATTTTCTAGGTAAGTAACCCAGAAAAAGCATCTGTGAAAACCCAGGATAGATAACCTGCTTTATCTTTAAAATGAAGCAAAATCAGAACAGGAATGTATTTATACACAGGGCTCCTATCTACAGGCTCTAATCTGGGTTTCTCGAGGCAGAGCATCTACTTTTCTCAACAATCGCAATTTTCAGACTAAACAGACAAAAACATTTGTGAAAATCTTAGTTTATTGTGTAGAGTCCAGGAATCGGCTCATTCGCCCGACATGTAACTGGCGCGTTTCTTCCTTGTTCCTGGAGAGGGAGATAGCACCGTGGCTCATTGCACAACCTGAGACGGGTGATCACTGCAGCATCAGGAGTTTTAGGACTTTGGATGACTTGGAAATGGAAAGTAACTGGGAAAAACGAGCTGTAGTGCAATTGTTACATAATTGGTCCCTAGAAGTGATATAAGACTGTAATAATGTTAAATGTGATAACCCGGGAAGCACTCCGGCATTGGCGCAGACTTTCCTCCAGGTTATCTTCGCTTCTTTCCTTGCCTGTAGGAAAGGCGGAGAGAGAGGGAGGCGATTCCGAAAAGGAAGGTTTGTACAACCCAGCGCACCTTGGCTCCTGTGTCCGTGATCCCTGTAGTGCTGGGGGGGGAAAAGGATATAAAAGAGGATTGGAAAAGAAGCCAGAACTTTCATTAGGTTCATATCAGGCGGCCTGATCAGACTCTAGAGCGCGGCGCTAACAGAAACAATGCATTATGTGTATAATGCATCAAGGACAGACATGGCTATTAACCCCTTCCTGACAGCTGGTCATAATAATATGGTGCACTACACTATTAGGGTATGTTCATCGTGTGTTTCGGGAGCTCGCGCTAATACGCGCGTACTCCTGCGGTGCGGTGTGTGTGTGTGTGGGGGGGGGTGGCACCGTCACCACCCAGCCCCATAGACATACATTACTCGCGGCGCGTATTCGCCGCAAGTAATTGACATGTCACGCATTCTCCCCGCGTCGGTCAATACAATTTGTATTGTCACGTGTGGGAGAGGAGGCGTAATCCATAGTTCTCTATAGTATTAGAGCGCAATTGCGTGCCGAAATTACCCTGTGTGAACATACCCTAACACACGCGTCTGTGCAAATTATGGTTTCACTTTCTTAATTTTGTTTTTGCACAATGGCAAAAGTGGGATATTTTGACTTTTTAATATTAGTTTTTTTTCTTTTTAATTTTTTTTTTCTTTTTACATTTTTATGCTAACATGTCCCTTAGGGTATGTTCACACGGCGTAATTTCGGTGCGCATTTCGCTGCGTATTTGCGCTCTTATATGGGCGAGATGCGCGCCAAAATTACGGTAATCCATACTTCTCATACAGAACTATGGATTACGCCCCCCTCTCCCCGCTCGTACAATAGGATCTATAGTATAGTATAATGTATGTATATTATGTATGTATATTAGATATAGTATTTATGTACGGTATGATCTGTGTATTACTATATGTATTGTATGATGAATGTATATTATGGTGTATATGTATAATGTAAGTAATATATATATATATATGTGTTTGTGTGTTTTATATATGTACAGTATACTATGTGTGACTAGTATGTACGATCGTATTGTTCGCGTGGGGGGACAAGGCGTAATCCATAGTTCTCTATGAGAACTATGGATTACCGTAATTTCGGCCCGCATCTCGCCCGTATTAGAGCGCAAATACGTAGTGAAATGCACGCCGCAATTACGCCGTGTGAACATAACCTTAGGCTGGGTTCACACTATGTTTTTGATGGCTATTTTGCAGCCAACATCAGGAAAAATGAGTCCGGAAAACCGATAAGAAGGTACATGCTTTTCATTATTCTTTATCTCTGTGTAGGCTCCACTTCTGGTTTAAGCTTAAAAATACTGCTGCAAAATACACATCGAAAAACATAGGGCCACATGTATGAAAACTGTCTAGGTGTAAAATTCACTTTGTTGCCTATAGCAACCAATCAGAGCTCACAGCAACCAATCAGAGCGCCCCTTTCATTTTTCCAGAGCACAATATGAAATGAAAGGGGCGCTCTGATTGGTTGCTGTGGCCTCTGATTGGTTGCTATGGGCAACAAAGTTTTCATTCATGGGGCCCTATGTTTTTTTATGGCTATTTTGCAGCCAAAATCAGGAATGAGTAGAAAACCCATAAGAAGTACAAGCCTTTTCATTATACATTATATCTCTGTAGGCTCCACTCCTGGTTTAAGCTTAAAAATACTGCTGCAAAATACACATCAAAAACATAGTGTGAACCGGGCCTTAGCGGAGGACGTCAGCTGTAATGAACAGCCAGCACCCGTTGCGTATGCAGCGGGTTTGGCGAGTTAGTGGACCCCAGATGTCCTCACCGTCATACACTACAATTGTAGTCAGAGCCAAAATCCTATGCAGGTCGCTGTGCAATAATACGGCCCTCACAGAAGTCTATAGGCACCAATGGCAGAAATAAGAGGCGCACAGCTTTCCTGTTGGATTCCAGATCACATAACTAGAGGCCGGTCCTGTATGTTCTTCTGTGAGGATCTATCGATGAAATCTCTTCCTGGAACATGCTGCCATCTAATGCACACTTTGAATCACTACTGTGCTGTTTTCACTAAGGGTACAGTACGCGTCGCAGTACATCATCGGGAGCTCGCGCTAATACTTGCGTACTGCCATAGTGCGAGGGGAGGGGGGCGGCAGTACGCCGTCCCCATTGACATTCATTACTTGTGGCGCATATTCACCACGAATAATTGGCTTGTCACTTACCTCCCCGCGTGTACAATACGATCGTACTGTACGAGCGGGGAGAGGAGGCGTAATCCATAGTTCTTTATGAGAATTAAGGATTACCGTAATTTCGGCGCACATCTCGCCCACATTAGAGCGCAAATACCGAAATTACCCCGTGTGAACATACCCTTAGGCAACAACAAAAACAAAGCAATATGTGTATAATGCATCAAGAGCATATGTGATTAACCCCGTACTGACAGCTGGTCATAATAATATGGTGCTTGGGTTTTTTCCGCCAAATGCGCGTCGAAATGACCCCATGTGAATATAGCCCAAGGGCTAGTTCACACGGCTTATTGGACGTAATTGCGGGGACGGATTTCGTCCCGCAATTACGCAGTTGCCGTGCAGCGGGGTCGGGGGCCGGCAGCTCGCCAACCCCTTAGCACCAACTCATTATTCACTGTTCGTAACGCCGTAAATAATTGACATGTCACTTTCTCCCCCCCTTGGTCGTATTGTCCAAGCAGGGTGAGAGGTGACGGAATCCATAGTTCTCTATGAGAACTGTGGATTACCGTAATGGCTGGAGGATTCCCGCCGTACTGAGCGCCAAAAACGGCACGCAGTACGGTCGGAAATCGCGTGCCCAAATCGCCGTGTGAACGAGGACTTCTAAAGTTGCTTTCACACAGTGCGTTTTTGAAGTTTTTTGTGCAGCAATGTACAGCATTAATTGCTGTGCCTTCCTCCACAAAAAAAACAGGTTTTCCGTCGGATTTTCAATAGTTTTAGTATTTAGAAACCGCTGAAAATCTAATCGAAAACAGTTCAATCGACTTCAATACAAAAAACTACCTGTCGTCTACACCGCTCCTTTTTTTTCTCCAGTCGGTTTTCAAATCTGCTGACAGAAAATTTCCTACTGAAGTCTATGGAGACCGCCAGGTGGATATTCGGAGATGCGTTTTTCGCACTGATCTGCTGAAAAACCGCCAAGTGTTTAAGGCTTCGTCCACAATGCATATGTCAAAATGCCGTAAAAATCCAAGTGCATTTTGACATTGCAGGAGCGCGGCTTTTGGCCCAGATTTGAGAAAGCCGCAGTGATTTTCTGGATTTGCCGTCGGTCCCGCACATTCGATGGGGCAGCATCTTTAAAACGCATCAAAAAGCGCAAAATGCAGAAGAAATCAGAGCTGGTCACTGAGGTTTGATGCATTTCACAAGGTGGATTTTTTGGGAAGGAAAAAGGCGCCGTGTGAATCTCGCCCTCGGGTGAAGGAGCGGTGGAGCACCCCGACAGATCCTACCTCCCGATTATTTACGCAATAGAGTGAATCATTCTCATGAGTGACACCCACAGCAATGTATCTTTGTGTGATAATCCACATAGGTGCACGGTTGTATACTGACCTGCAGAGTCGTAAGGTATACAAAGCCTCAGCAAGATGCAGGGCCCACGCTATCCAAAACCTGCAACAGGAGGGATGTTAGTAATCAAACAGCAAATAAATAATAGCGCTATTATGTACAAGCAACCTGCAAAAACTGCACTGACATAGTATAGATGTCACATAATATGTATATATATTACTATATGTATAGTATGATGTATCTATAGTTAATGTTGTATATCGGTATAAAACATAATGGTAATTTAGAATAGTATATAAGGGTTGATTGGTATTACTATATGTATAAGATGATCTAATATAATGTATGTATATCAGGAATTTTATCATAAAAAGTATGTATTTTAGATAAAATAATTGTACAAAGATCGTTTTACAAGTTTTGTATGATAAAGGGATATTTGGTGATAGTATTGTTAATGTATTAAATTAAATTAGTGTGTTTTTATATATGTATATTATATTGTGTGAATAGTATGTACACTATAATATATATTTATAGCATGATGTATTTTTATAGATGCATATGATGTTAATATGTATATTGTACGTATGACATGATATTACTGTATGTATAGCAGAATGTATTTTTTTCCAGTAATATGTAATTTGGGGAAGTTATTATAGTGTGGTATATTTTATATATTATAGATATGTATGTTATTGGGACATGATATTTTGTCTATGTATCACATAATGTATGTATTGGGGTTTGTTTATGGAGTATATAATATAGTATTCTGTATGTATGTGAATGTATGTATATATGTGTGTGTATGTATTTTGTATATATATGTATGTGTGTATGTATGTATGTATTTTGTATGTATGTATGTATTTTGTATGTATGTGTGTGTACGTATGTTGTATGTATGTATGTATTTATTTCTTTTGTTTGTATGTGTATGTATTTTGTATGTATGTATGTATTTTGTATGTATGTATTTTGTATGTATGTATGTATTTTGTATGTATGTGTGTATGTATGTCTATAGTATTACCTAGATACACTTTTATTATCTGTAGCAGATATTACAACAATGCAGCAGGGCCCCCAGTGACCTGCACCCTGCCTCCCTGCGGCCCTTGCTATCCTTCCTTGGACTATAGACTGTAGTTCAGACATGTCACTGATAACACTCCACCAGGGGAAGGAGAGGACAGACCTGCAGAAACCACCGCCATAGATGATGTGACTTAGGGCTTGTTCACACGCTTTTTGGACCCCGTTTTGGATGGTTTTAGGGTCCTTTTTTAACCTGGGAAAACTGGAGTAAACGCACCCAAAAAGCGAATAAAAAAAACGCAACGCTGACCTTTTTTTTGGATGCAAATTGGATGCTTTTTGCAGCGTTTTACGGATCCTTTTTGGATCCGTTTTTTAATGTTTTTTTTAAACAAACCTATCAAACTGCAATTTAAATATAATATAACCTATAAAATGCCCAAAAAAAAAAATTTTTTTTACCTAGTGCAGTAGCGTACATCACATGTTTTTAGAAACCCGCCCCCCCCCTTTTTTTTTTTTTTTTTAAAATCAACCAATAGTTTTCAAACCACCCATGTAAATTAATTAATAACAACTGTATAAACTAAAAAATTTCTAAACTAAATATTTTTAAATTAAAAATATTTTGTAACATATATTTATAAATATATAAAATTTATGTACATATAAATGTACATTATATACTATATACACATTTTTAATATTATATACATTTTAAAATTTTGATGAATTTTTTTATTAAAATATATATTTTATATTATATATATATATACTTTAAACTTTATATATATATATTATATATATAATTTTACATACATTTTTAAAATAAATTAAGCCCAAAAATAATATTAAAATTTTATATTTTAAATTTAAACCCAAAGGTTTTTCGGGGCGTTTTTGGCTTTGAAACTTTAAAAACCCCCCAAATGTAGTCCTTTTGTCCGTTTTGGGGGATCCAAAAGGTCCAATTTCCGGGGGACCCCGAAAAGAAGGAAAATGCAGTAATTCAAAAAACGGCCAAAAACCATAAAAGCCCGGCTTAAAAAGGGGTTGAAAAATTTTTCCAAAAAAAGCAATTTAAAAAATTTGCAGATTTTTGGGGATCCGAACCAAAAAAAGGTTTTAAAAAAACCCCCCGGGGGGGGGGGGGGGGTGTGAAAAGCCCCTACGCCCCCATTGGCTGTTTTCAGGGGTTTTTTGTTTTTTTTTTTAAATCGAAAAAAAAAAAAGGAAAAAAACGAAAAAAAAAATTTTAAATTTATTTTTTGGGAAAAAAAAAAATGTAAAAAAAAAAAAAAAAATGGGAAAAAAAAAAAAATTTCCCCGGGAAAAAAAAAAAAAAAAAAAAAAAAGGGGGGGGGCCCCCCCCCCAAAAAAAAAAAATTTCCCCAAAAACCCAAAAAATTAAAATTATCTCCCCGCCGGGGGGGGAGAGGAGACTAATCCATTTCTCTAGAAATGTAATTACCAATGAATGGCGTTTTGGCCCTTTTGGCCCCGGGGCGAAATTTACGGCCCAAATACGGCCCATTTTAACCAAACCCTTTGGCCCGGTTTCCCGGCTTATCAAGCCGTAAATTTCGAGCCGGATTTCGCCGCAATTACGGGTTGAATAAGGGGCGGGGTCGCTGCCCGCCGGCCCCCTAGCCCTTTATTATCCCCGCGGTAAATTTCGCCTGGATAATGTGCAAGTGCTTTCCCCCCCCCGGCGGATTCGCCGGCGGGGAGGAGCAAGGAACCCATAGTTCCTATGGAACGTGGATTACCATAATTACTCCGCGGGTTTGGGGCCCTATGCAGCGCAAAACTGGCACGCAGTACGGCTCCAATCCGTCGCCCAAATAAGCCGTGTGAACACGGCCTTATGATCTACAGTATAGTGCTCATGTCTGTATGTAGGAAAGGGTTGGTTCCCATGGGTTCTCTGAGCGAGGATCTGAGATTCAGGTTCACTGTGGACTGTGCACCATAGCTTTATTATCCGCTTATCTTTGTAAAAAGTCAGAATGGGGGGCTTTTCTCACGTGCGGTTTTTTTTGGTGCACCCTTTTGAAAGAAAACCTAAGGGGGCCCTTCACACGGGACAGGACAAATACCGGTCGATTTCCGGCCGGGATTTGTCCCGTTTTGGTCCGTCCCCACGCCGCGGGGGGGGGGGGGGGGGGGGGGGGCTTTTCACCCCGATGAGCGAGAACAGCCCCCCCCCTCCCATGAAAAAGGCAGATTCCGTCGGACGGAAGAATATACATGTTCAAAGTTTTTCCCCCCGGCGACAAAACAGTCGGGCGGAAAACCCGGCATGGGGCAGTGGGGACGCCACGGTTTTTTTCCATAGAGCACAATTGTGCTCATTTTTGGCCGGTTTTTCAGGCGGTCTGAAAAACCGAAAACCGTCTGAAAAACCGTCCGAAAACCCGTGCCGTGTGGACATGCCCTAAGGCTGCTTTCACACAGCGCAGTTTTGGTGGGGTTTTAGTTGCGCTGTAATTAAAAATCCATTATTACCAGCAGCGTCTTTCACTTATCTAAACTGTTTGGAAAGTGAGGAATCGGTGTGTTTGTATCCACAAGACCTCAAACCTCTTTCTGAACAATTTAGACACTGAAATAAGCTTGCAGGGAATAAAGGCAGTTTAATTGGAGCGCAGGTAAAACTGCACCAAAACCGCGCTGTGTGAAAGTTCCCCAAGGACACAAGTGGATGTCTACATCCGCTCCAGAGCTTACACCCCGCCAGCTGCCGTGCAGAACACTGATTACACTCACACCACCTGTGGGTGATTGGGATAAAATAGGCAGCAAGTGATCGGCCCAGGCACTAATGAGGAACTGGGAGGATGAGGAAGAGGCCGACGAGACCAAAACCATGAGGACTCGATGCCTGGGAGCTTGGATCTCCACCACTGCAGCTCAACTACACACCTACCTGTATACATAGAGGTATGCTATATTCATTACCAAACACATCTATATACATACGCACTATATACACTAACACACCTACCTGTACAAAAGGTTAGCTATTTTCACAAGGCACCTTATGTACATACTAAAATTACACAAACACCCCTCCCTGTATACATGAGGTATGCTATTTTTTCATTACCAAACCAAATATACATACGCCTATTTAACTAACACACCTACCTGATACATAAGGTTGCATATTCACTACACCCCCTTCTTTAATACCTTTTAATACACAACACACCCCCTGTTACATAGAGGATGCTATTTTCACTAACACGCACCTCTATGTCATACCCCATAAAACACAACCCCCCTACCTGTATACATAGAGGTATGCTATATTCGTTACCAAAAATCTATATAATACGCACTATTACAAAAACACCCCCCTCCTTATAATTTTGAGGATGCAAATTTTGTTACCAAACACTCTATAACATACGCCAAATACAACACCACCTGTATACAAGAGGTATGCCATATTATAACAAACACATCTTTTAAACGCATTTTAAACAAACACCCTACCTGTTACATAGAGGTATGCAAAATTTTCCTAACAAACACATCTATGTACTACGCACTATATAATAAACACCTCCCTTTATCCCTAGGGGTATGCTAATTATAAAAACACATTATGTACATACGCACTATAACACAACACCCCACCTGTAACATAAAGGTATGCTATATTCATTACCAAACATCTATATACATACGCACTATATACACTAACACACACACACATATATATACATATACAGACCCATGCCTACATACACTATTATCTACCCACATGCATGTATACATATACAACCCATATACACACGACTGTATACATATACCATACACACATATATCCATACAACTATATACATACTATTTCTATATACACACACATATACAGGCACATGCCTACATACTGTCTATTATCTACACACATGCATGTATACACTAACACCTATATACATAAAAACACTATAGACACATGAATGTATACATATACCATACATATACATACTATTTATATATACACACATCTATATACACTGTATATTATCTACACTCATACATGTATACATATACCATACCCACACAAGTCTATAGCCACAGGCTGGTTTTCCTTTTCTGGGCTCTTCCCCTAAAACATACGGGCCCGTCAGCACATGATGGGAGTTTTTATTTTTGTACCCAAGCTGTCAGTAGTACATCCCCTGGGAAGAGGGCCCGGGTAGTGATTCTCACCGGAAATTGGCCCCAAAGGAAAACCCACCCGGTCCCACCAGTCATAGGGGACCGGGTTTGGGGCCCCCAAAGCCCGTCCACTGCCGAGGAAGCACAGGAGAGAGGAGATAACTACAAGGAAGACAAAATTTGAAAAGTAAATAGCACCAAAGACCCCAATGACGGGGGGAGAGCCCTGAAACCCGACCCAAAAGGGTAGACACCCCCCTGGGCCCTTGTGGTGTAAAAGGGGTCATCCCTCAACCCCCGGGAGAGGCTGGGACTTGGGTTTGCTACACCCTCATCCCTCATACACGGGAGAGGAGCTGGGACTTGTGGTGCTAAAAAAACCCCTTCCCTAAATACACGGGGGGGACGGGACTTGTGGGCAACAGCTAAACCCTCAAAAACCCCGGGAAAAGGAGCTGGGACTTGGGTGCCTACAGTTCCCTCATACACGGGGGGGAGCGGGGGATTTGTGGTGCTACAGCTAAACCCTATACCCCGGGGAGGAGCTGGGACGGGGGTTCTCCCGCCATCCCTCATACACGGGAGGGGACCCCGGGGGACTTGTGGTGCAAACCCTCATCCCCATACACGGGAAAAGGGAGCTGGGACTTGGGTTTCCCCTACACCATCCCCATAACGGGAAGAGGGTGGGAAACTTTGGTGCTACACCCCCACCCCTCATACACGGGAGAGGGGGGGTGGGGAATTTTGGGGGCTCAATCTCACCCCCCCTACACTGGGGAGGAGCGGGGTGACTTGTGCTGCTACCGCTCTTTCCCTAAATACCCCCGGGGGGAGGAGCTGGGGACTTTTGTCCCTACAGCTCACCCCTAATACCCGGGGGAGGAGCTGGGACTTGTGGTCCCTAAGCCACCCCTCAAAACACGGGAGAGGAGCTGGGACTTGTGGTCCCCTAAAAACCCTCACCCCTCATACCCCGGGGAGAGGAGCTGGGACTTTTGCTGCTACAGCCCCCCCATCCCTTTAAAAACCCCCCCCCGGGAGAGGACCCGGGGAAATTTGGGTTCTACAGCTCATCCCTAATCCCAAACCTTGGGGGGGACTGGGACTTGTGGTTTCCCACCCCCTCACCCCCTCATACACGGGAAGGACGGGGACTTGTGCTCCCCAACAGCTCATCCCTCATACACGGGAGAGGAGCTGGGACTTGTGGTGCTACAGCTCATCCCTCATACACGGGAGAGGAGCTGGGACTTGGGGGTTTCCCAACACCCTAAACCCCTCAAACCCCGGGAGGGGCCTTTGGGGAAACTTGTGGTTGCTCCCACTCATCCCTCATACACGGAGAGGGAGCTGGGACTTGTGGTGCAAACGCTCACCCCTCATACAGGGGGGAAGGAGCTGGGATTTGGGTGCTCCCTCCCGGGCTCCCCCCCTAATACACGGGAGGGGAGTTTGGGATTTTTGTCCCGCAAACAGCTCACCCCTATACACGGAGGGGGAGCGGGGAAACTTTTTCTCTAAACCCCCAAAAAAAACCCTCAACAAAAAAAAATTTTTTTTTTTTAACTTTTTCAGCTACACCCCACCCCCTCATACACGGGAGAGGAGCTGGGACTTGTGGTGCTACAGCTCACCCCTCATACACGGGAGAGGGGGCTAAATTTTTGGTGCTGCTACAGCTCACCCCCCTCATAAAAGGGGAGAGGACTGGACTTTTTTCTGAACAGCCCACCCCTCATACAGGGGAGGGGAAAAGTTTGGGATTTGTCCCGCTACAGCTCACCCCTCTACAGGGGAAAAGGGGGGCTGGC
>JAODAL010028667.1:22500-52936 GCA_025379985.1 Phyllomedusa bahiana | reverse complement strand
CCAACCCCCAATCATCATTTCCAGACAATGCAGATTGGTGACTGATCAGTGGCATCACTTTCATCCAATTCTCCACCCTTCATGATGGCTTCCCTTTAGCTTTCGATCACCTTTTTTTCTTCAGTTTTAACATTCGCTTCATCTGCCAGTTATAAAATAATTTTCTTTTATGCCTGTGTGGGACGCATCTTGTGCATATGGGGGAATGTAGTAGAATATTTAGCTATTACACATTGTTTTGTGTCTGTGATTTGCACATTTCCTACTAAGCAAAGAAAGCCAAGTAACATCCTGTCAGTGAATTTTTGACAGGAGTTATAAAGCAAAAATTAGTTTTTAATTAACTCTTACATGGGGCGGGCGTAAGATTTCTGAGCATACTGGGCTACTTAAGGAACAAATAAAGACCTCTATTGCAATGAGTGGGCGATCATTACATTTTGAAGACACAGATAATGGGATCAGATCTGGCAGTGCCTGTTATAAATTAGAACATATGATCTTCATATGTATTTATCTATAGTGGCTTTCTTTAGGATTACAGAACTGTATGAGGTTTGATCTGTATCTATGGACATTGTAATATTTCCTAAAAGCCCCATAGCAAAGATCAGAATGGCCCTCCACTCAGGGCCATTTTATCCATTGGGTACAGGGCCGGGACCATGGCTAGGCGAAGGTAGGTGACCGCCTAGAGCGCCACTTCATCCCAGGCAGAAAAAGAGGAGCAAGGAGGTATGGAGTGGGCTAAATTTTCCATTTGGGGGTGCTTTGTGCCTTATTTGCCTAGGGCACCAGAATACCTTGTCACAGCCCTGATTGGGCACAATAGGCAGTTGGCTGGGGGCCCCACAAGCATAGGAACCCAATGAGGTGAATCTATGTACAGAGAATCCAGGACATATGCCCTCGGTTGGTTTTATATGTTCTTAGGACATGCTAACCGTTAATAACCATGGTGCAGCAGGGAGTCATCAGCTTCCTAACCAGTGGAATAGTCTACAGGATGTCAACAGGGTGTTCTGACATAGGTGGCTTGATGATATTGGTGTGCTTGGGGGTGGTTAGCGCCATGACCTCATGTGGCATCATATATGGGACGGGGTAGAGGCATGGCTTGGTGTGTATTTGGGCAGGGGCCATTGCTCTGCTATGCCTGGGGGCCCATTATGCTGTTAGGATGACCCTGCCTCCACTCTAGTTCTTCCACCCAAAACAGAAGGGTATGGTGTTTGATTCCAACTCCACCCCCTTTACGTGACACCCGGGTCAATTTCCCACCCTCTTTTGCACTAACAATACAGTTTTTTGGTGTAGACCAGTCCTACATTGTTCTGATCCCAGTAGCAAAGGGCATGAGACCAAACAGGAATGTGCCCCTTCTCCCCAGAAGCCACATAGCAGCATGGTAGTCCTTTGTGGTATATACTGTATGCTCTTAGTTTTTGAGATGTTGTTTGGGCTCCTTTAAATATTTACATACCATAGAAACGGCTATGGGCTCAATACTAGTGTTGTGCTTCAGATTCAGGTCTGGCCTAAACTGAATAGTCCCAGAACATCGTCATACCCAAAAACGAATTTGTAGCCTGGAAAATCCGACTGGCTAAACATGATGCATTTTTTCATCAGATGTGGGCAGGATTTCTATTGGATGTATCAGTTAAGGAGGTGGGAAGCACAAGACCACCCTTGGTGGTTGGGTCACGTGGGGCATTGACCACATCACTTTGTGGTCCCCTGTTTTTGTTTTCTTGATGAGGCGTTTTCTCTTCTGGTTTCCGGTCCTTGATCCTTTGTTTCTTCTACCTTAATGGTGTGGACATATCTGAGATATCTTCATTTACAATTCCAACCGATGAGTCCTTGGCAGTCCACACTGGAGATGTCTGCACCTGCTATGCCAAAACACTTCTTAAAGGGATACAACCATCAAACTTTTTGCTTTTCAGATATTGACAAACAATATTCAACAATTATATGGAATTTATTTTTTTCAATTAGTTTGGGTTTTTTTTTTATATTTTTATTTTATATATATTTTATATTTTATATAATATATATATATATATATATTTAAATATATATATATATATATATATATATCATTTTTTTTTGTTTTTCAAAAGAGCTTTATTGAAAATTAAGCAGACAGAATCCAACATCCAAAGAAAGGAGACATGAAAGGTCTCCTAAAACCAAGAAAGTAAAACCCTTAATACGAGAAAAAGGGGAAAACCCAAAGGCTAATACAGCATTTTTTGATATAGGGAAAAAAAAATTTTCCGGTTTTTAAAATAAAAAGAAAATTTTTTCATAAGTTAAAAATCGTGTCTCTGTTCTATGTGTTAGCCCCAAAGGGGAAATATAAAACAGCATCAGACAAAGTACGACTTAAAGGTTTAAAATTAAACTTTGACAAAAAAGGAGGGGGGGGGAAAAAAAAAAAAGAAAAAAAAAAGGGCGGGGGGGAAGGAAAGGGGGAAAAGGGGGGAAAAGGGGGAGGGGGGGGGAGGGGTCACCCCGTTAGCATGACACGACGGGAAAAAGTAGAGGCTACGGTGCCCCTCTCCCGTGTAGAACCCCTTTTATTATTTTTTTTTAAGTTGTTCTATGTAAATGACTTTCTGGCTCGTGCCTCTATCTTCTACTTTGAGCCTGAAAACAGCAGTAAAGGGATTTTTGATGGTTCTTTTCCCGGCATTGGGGCCTGAGAGGTATAAGGGTATGTTCACACTGCATATTTTGCCGCGTATTTGCACGCACATTTCGTTGCGTAATGCGGTTTATACGCGGTGAAATGGGCGCCGCAATTACGGTAATTCATAGTTCTCATAGAGTTATGAATTATGCCTCGTCTCCCCGTGCGTACAATATGGTCGTATCATATGCCTGGAGAGAGACATGACGTCAATTACTCGCGGCGTTTACGCGCCACTGACAATGCATGTGGATGGGGCCGGCCGGGTGCTCCCTCCTCCCCCCACTGTGGACTTACGCGTGCTTCCAAAACACAGTACAGTACGCGCCCCACTACGCCGTGTGTAAATGCTCTTAGTGTTATCAGCAGGACCTGATAAGTGTAAAGAAAAGTGTGGGAAAAAAAAACCCTCCTCCCCCCGTGCAAAAAAACCCGATTAACCCTTACCCCCCCGTCATGTATGGATCTTTTCGTGCCCCGTGGGTTGTCTAATCTTCTCTATCCTTGTCCAGAGACCAGTAGATCGATCATTTACCTACCAAGTTACCTACTATTTGTAATGAGACTATGTATGGATAAGCAACAACCACAGTAGACTAAAATGTCTGCCCTATTTGTCAGGAGTTTTTTCTCACCATGGTCACAACTAGATCTTTATTTTGTTTTAATTTTTTAATTTAGCTTTTATTGACATAAAACTGCCAAAATTCAAAACAAATACTGCCAAAAATTCCTCCAAATTTTTTTTCCAGGGTTATTGGTTTTCACAAAAATACTCAACAGCACAGCGTACCAAATGCTATAACAAAATTATCTAAATTATTTATTAAACTTTCCAAACGTGGCATATACAATTCAGTAATACTTGCGATTCACTGCATAGTCCATGATACAACGCTTCTGGTGGCATAGAATAATCATAAAGTCTGTTTTCCACATCTTGTGTAGTTGGAGATAGCAACCAGACAGGTGGCCGGCCCCTTTTTAATGGCAGTGTTCCTTCAATGGCAGCTTTCTCTGGGTAACACAGTCAGTAAGTTTGAGGAACTACAAACATGTATCCAGTGAGGAAACCCTAGAAGCGAATTTCCAAAGAGAAATCCTTCTTGAGAATAGACCCTTGGATCAAGGACCCATCTACAACATCTGGTGCTCATAACCTGTATTGTTATAGTTTTATAGTATAGTTTTCATGAAAGGCTTCCAGCTTGTCCAACATCCCATGACGGAGACTTCCATGGTCTCACCACTCCGTGAAGAACCCTGTCCATGGTGATGGTTTTACTTTTTTCTAGACCTAGTGGATGCCTTCTCATCATGGATGCAGTCCTTGAGCCATCGACTATATAGGTCATCCGTATGGGTCCAACAGCTAGTCGAACGTCACATGACGGAGACTTCCATGGTCTCACCACTCCGTGAAGAACCCTGTCCATGGTGATGGTAGAACTTATTTCTAGACCTAGTGGGTGCCTTCTCATCATGGATGCAGTCCTTAAGCCATCAACTATATTGGTCATCCGTATGGGTCCAACAGCTTGTCCACCATGCCATGACGGAGACTTCCATGGTCTCACCACTCCATGAAGAACCCTGTCCATGGTGATGGTAGAACTTTTTTCTAGACCTAGTGGAGGCCTTCTCATCATGGATGCAGTCCTTGAGCCATCGACTATATCGGTCATCCATATGGGTCCAACAGCTTGCCCACCATGCCATGACGGAGACTTCCATGGTCTCACCACTCCATGAAGAACCCTGCCATGGTGAGGGGTAGAACTTTTTTCTAGCCCTAGTGGAAAGGCCTTTCATCATGGATGCAGTCCTTAGCCAATCGACTATATCGGTCATCCTTAGGGGTTTCCCGCTTGTCCAACTTTCCATGATTTGGAAAGACTCCAGGTTCCTACATTTGTTGCTCACTCTGCTCCAGGTTTCCCTTCTCTGTAGTTTCCCACTTTACCACAACTTACAGTATTTCGGGAAACATAACCCCCTCAAACCCTATGAAACCGAACCAAATGCGGAATTTAAAAGCCAACTAATACCTCATGCATGGAAAAGGGAGAAAAAAGGCATTCATTCAATTCATTTTTTTTTCTTTTTTGTCCCCAAAACTTTGTGGAATCAATTATCTTCTACTTTGTCTGTTTGTTGGAAGCTGGTGGAGAACATCTGGTGTGTATTTCGTCTCTCTGGACTGTCTTTTAGTCTTCGGGCTTTTTCGAGTTAGTTACATTGGAGACATTGATTGAAATATTCCGCCGGGGGCTTCCCTTAACCCTCCGCCATTGTCTTGGTTCTTGGTCCTGCAGCTCGCGTATAGTCCACATTCCCAGTATCAACAGCTAATTAGTCTCTCCAGAGGCTCGTTACACTAAACTTTCACTTTTTAGCATTGTTATAACTCACAATAAAGTACCAGAGTCCTGTAAATCGAATGTTTTGCCCGGATATTTTGACTGAATTTGTACATTTCTATTAAGCAGAACATGACTCGTAATATCATTTGAAGAGATCCAGCTGTAGGTGGTGTCTTACAGGCAGGTTTCAATGGGAAAACACATGCAACAAATTTGCTCTTTCTCAAATATTTTTTAAAGTAGTTTTTATTTTTCATTTAAAAAGAACAAAAAATACAAACAAACTCTATTTTTGGGTACATAAATTATCCCAAAGTTAAGGCTCGGATAAATGACCAAACAATCATAGCAACATCAGAGTCAACGAACAATTTGAGCAATAACCGATGCATCACATCCATTTCAGTCATTTGGGAGGTTAAAGGGGTTTTTAAAATTTAAAATTTAAAAAATAAAAATTTTTATTTCATCGTTATTAAAATTCCCTGACCATTTTTTTCTACTCCTTTTGTGATTCATTGTTTAATTCGTCTCCTGGGGAACGACCAGGGGTTGAGACTCCTCAGTCCTGGTCGCACAGCTCAGACTCACCTCTCCTCCAGGCACTATAGTGTTAACCCAGGGCTGTCATTTTTACCCCCGCCTTGTACTCCTTAGTAATTTTCAAACAGTGAAATAAAAAAAAAGAAACCTCAATAGGGCTGTGCATTGTAAAAAGGAGAAAAAACCCCAATTTTGGGTTCCCGCAGGGATTTGAACCCGGGCCTTGTGGTGAAGCAAAAAATTTTACTTTCAGCACCAAAATGCTTTACATAAACAGACCCTTTTTTTGACTAGGATAGGGAAACCGGGGGGGTGTCATCCTGCGGGTCACATGATATGCAATCAAAAAAAAACACACACGCCCCCCCCTGGCACACGAGCTGAAGAGCGGATACAGGCGGTTGAAAAGAGATCGTCAAAAACCCCTTTTTCTTCCCCCCCAATTTAAACTCTCCCCAAGATTGTTTGAAGTTGATGGACATATGTCTTTTTTCAACCATGCTAAATATGTAACCTCTAGGTAACTATTCTGTAGGTCAATGTCCCTCCAGTATATGGCCTTGAAAAATGACTAGGGATATCGGTCAAACCACAAACCCATCTGTAGACCACTTTGGGATTCCTGCCCCCTATCAGTACAGAGCTGGGTACTGTTTGGCTGGGTGAAAGACTTTTTTTTTTTTGGGAGTGTACTAATTCTTACTAAGAAGATCCAGTTTTGTATAAAAGGTATGTATAGTGGTTGTCTCTAGTGACAACTTTAGGTAGCTACTCTGAAAGTCCATGTCCAACCCATGACTAGCACTATTAGTCAAACTACACACCCATTTGTAGACACTTTTGGGGTTCCTGCCTCTTATCCGTACAGAGCAGGGTACCGGTTGGCTTGGTGAGAGACCATTTTGAAGTTACTGATTCTTATTGAGGAGATCCAGCTTTGCATAAAAGTTGCCAAAAGGCTTATGGGAAGAACTGAACTCTTCAGCGCCATCTATTGGGTGTAGCGTTCCTCAAGTCACATCTGACTCACTGAGCCTTGTAATGTAAAAGGGATTCAAGCCATGCCAGTCTTGATGATCTGCATGCAGCTGTTTCAGGGTGTTTGCCCCTAATCAGTGCAGATTAGAGGTCTCTAATGCCAGCTATACATAGCTACCCTGTAAGACCATGCTTAACCCATAAATGAGCTAAGGGTGTTAGTCAAGCTACTCACCCATCTGTAGTCCGTTTTGGGGTCTGGAGGAGAGACATCTACAGATTCTCATACTGAAAATCCAGTTTTGTATAATTGGTATGTAGAGTAGTTGTTTCTTGTGCTAGCTACTCTTCAAGTCATGTCCCACCAATAAATGACCTTGAAACATAACTAGGGATATTCATCAAACCAGGTACCCATCTATAGACCGCTTCCTGCCCTTTATCAGTACAGAGCAGGGTGCTGATTGGCTGGGTGAGAGACCTATTTAGAGTGTACTAATTCTTATTAAGGAGATCCAATTTTGTATTAAAGGTATGTAAAGTGGTTGTCTCCAGTGCCAACTATAGGTAGCTGCTCTCTAAGTCAATGTCCAACCCATAGATAAGCCTTAAAGAGGTTGTCTCACTGCAAGGATCGCTGCTTTTTATGTTAAAGATCTTGAAAAAACAAGTCACTTTGCAATATGTGTCCATTAACAGTGTCCTACCTATTCCTAGATATCCCCTCTTGTATGGGCTGCATCAGCTCCTCAGGTTACTATAGCTACAGACCTGTTCGATCCCTCCTGATAGGCTGCCAGCACTTGTTGCTATAGCTACAGACCTGTTCGATCACCCCTGATAGGCTGCCAGCACTGGTTGCTATAGCTACAGACCTGTTCTCGCTCTCCTAATAGGCTGCCAGCACTGGTTGCTATAGCTACAGACCTGTTCGATGTCTCCTGATAGACTGCCAGCACTGATTGCTATAGCTACAGACCTGTTAGATATCTCCTGATAGGCTGACAGCGCAGGTTGCTATAGTTTACAGACCTGTTCGATTCTCCTGAAAGGCTGCAGCACACTGGTTGCTATAGCTACAGACCTGTTCGATCACCCCTGATAGGCTGCCAGCACTGGTTGCTATAGCTACAGACCTGTTCGATCTCTCCTGATAGGCTGCCAGCACTGGTTGCTATAGCTACAGACCTGTTCGATCACCCCTGATAGGCTGACAGCACTGGTTGCTATAGCTATAGACCTGTTTGATCTCTCCTGATAGGCTGCCAGCACTGGTTGCTATAGCTACAGACCTGTTCGATCCCCTCTTGATAGCTGCCAGCACTGGTTGCTATAGCTATAGACCTGTTTAATCTCTCCTGATAGGCTGCCAGCACTGGTTTGCTATAGCTACAGACCTGTTAATCTCTCCTGATAGGCTGCCAGCACTGGTTGCTATAGCTACAGACCTGTTCGATCATGTTTTGTTGTCTCTCCTAATAGGCTGCCAGCACTGGTTGCTATAGCTACAGACCTGTTTAATCTCTCTGATAGGCTGCCAGCACTGGTTGCTATAGCTACAGACCTGTTTTAAAGCTGTAGAAGCCTTAAACAGCCCCTGATTCTAGCTAAAACAGACCGTTAATTGTAAATGTAGGCTGACAACCCTTATGGTCGGTTTGAATTTCCCATCTTAGCTGCAGCACTGGTTGCTTAGCTGACAGACTTTTGATCTACCCTGATAGGCGGGCCAGCACGGGTTTGCATGTTACGCCCTGCTTCTACTCACCCTATGAAGCCATTAAACACGCCCCTGAATTAAAAAATAAAACCCAAAAAAACAGGACCGAGGTAAAATGAATCAATGTATGAGAAACCCCTTTAACCGACTGGGGTATTAGTCAAATTAACACCATTTCAGTATGAGCGGTACGGGTTTGGCTTGGAGGGGAACTTTTTTAGTGTACTGATCCAATTTTGTATTAAAGGTATGTAGAGTAGTTGTTTCTAGTGCCAGCTATAGGTAGCTACTCTGTAAGTCAACGTCCAACCCATAAAGAGCCTTGAATCACGACTAAGGATTATTAACCAACCCTCCTCCATACCCTGCTAGATCTCCTCAATGAGAACTAGTTCCCCCAGTGCTGACTCCAATGCAGCTTATCTACCCCTTTAGTGCCCTACTCTGTACTAATCCTAAAATAATTGTTTACGTAAGAGAGTCTCTGTTAGAATTCCCAAAGGAGCCAAGTGAAGGACTTTGTTCGGATCACAAAGGTGGTGGGACTAATATTGTGCCCCCTTTCCCTCTGGTAGATGTATCTAAGGTGTGTTTGTTATTTTTACCAATGTATAGCCCACCACGAACATTGAGATAATTTAGTTTTGGCCATAGTCTAGTTATCTTCCAGATTTTAGTTGTGAGGTCAAAGGCCATGACCCAAGTTTTAAGGTGAAGGATAGGCCCACCAACTTTTTAGCTATGTCCCCTCATTATGGCTTTTTTTTTTTTTTTTTTTTTTTTTTTTTAAACCATCTTGAAGAAGTTTCCATGTATCCCCGAGCACCTGTGGGCTGAGGTCAAGTGACCATAAAGGCCAGATTATCTGTTGAAGCTTCCATTGCTCTCCTCTGACAAATGATTCTCCACATAGGCCTGAGGTGGGTTCTGGGTCACTGACCTCTGGAGAACAAAGTGATGGAGGCTAACTAAGCTCAGTCCAGATGGGACAACATGTGGCTGTTGCCTTCCTCATAGGGCTTTTTGCCTGTGGATCAGCTCAGTTGGATTATAGGTTGGACTTGATGGACCTAGATCTTTTATTTGTCCTTCTCAAATATGGGGAAACAAAATCTCATCATTCAGACAAGTAAACTTGCTATCTCCGCTCTGGATAGGGAAACAATTCAGTGCCAGAAAATTCTGTCCACTTCGGAGTCTTTCGGCATTGGCCTGTTATGGTCACAAGAACAAAGGTTTGGCCAAGTTTAAATTCAACATGGCTGATAGTCTCCCTACCCCCAGACCTTTGGGTTCAATATATAGTGCGCTGTAGAAGAGAAAACTGAGGACAGGCACACCTCGTGTAACACTGTGATGTGGAGGGTAATGAAAACCGCTCACCTTCTGTGGTTGTGCAGGATGGTACGACTCATGTAGAAGGCATCAAAAGATAAGTTAAGAGCAGCCTGGTTCTACAGACGTCTCAGGGAGTCCACCGCACTTTAGCTGGTTTACTGGGTAAATAGTAACCTTCTTTCATCTGCATGTATTGGTTGAGGAACATAATACGGACCAATGGTGGCGCTCAAGCAGTAGGTATGCAAACCGAAAAAGTTTTTTAGCTGAAGCTGACAAAATAGGAACCGGGAAACGTCCCAAATAAATTCTGTCCGTTTTAATTTCAGCAAGTAACAGTCAACAAAAGGCATAAAACATAAAATAAATAAGAACAAAGGTACGACGCGTTTCGCACGGGCCCACGCTGCGCTTCCTCAGCTGCAATGAACAAAGCTTACAAACCAAAATCTTATATTAACTAGTCCATATAATGACATCATAGTGTCATAGGTTACGGGGGGAAAAAATTTTTTAAATGTTAAAACATAGGAAACATAAAGGAACATCACATAACCTTTAGGCTATGCTCACACGGCTTAAACTGGGACGTATCTCGCCCTGTATGTCGCGCTGTACTGCGCTAAATACGGGGCGGGATACGTCCCAGTCATTACGGTAATCCACAGTACTCAAAGAGAACTAAGGATTACGCCTCCTCTCCCTGCTCGGAGAATACGCCGCGGGGAAGGGGGGGCGGGAGATAAGTGACATGTGAATTACTAGCGACAAATACGCTCCGCTAGTAATGAATGTCTATGGGGCCGGCGGGCCAGAGTCGGCGTGAGGTCCCGTAGTCTCGGCGTAATTGCGGGGCGTAATTACACCCCACAATTATGCCGTCTGAACATAGCCTTAGAATTGGGAAACCTGTTAAAAAGACCATTAAAAACATGTTAAAGAGGTTGTCTCACTACACGGATCGCTGCTTTTCATGTTTACGATCTTATAAAAACAAGACACTTTGTAATATGTGTCCATTAACAGTGTCCTACCTATTCCTAGATATCTCCTCTTGTATGGGCTGCATCAGCTCCTCAGGTCGCTATAGCTACAGACCTGTTCAATCTGTCCTGATAGGCTGCCAGCACTGGTTGCTATAGCTACAGACCTGTTCAATCTATCCTGATAGGCTGCCAGCACTGGTTGCTATAGCTACAGACCTGTTCTCTCTCTCTCCTAATAGGCTGCCAGCACTGGTTGCTATAGCTACAGACCTGTTCAATCTCTCATGATAGGCCACCAGCACTGGTTGCTATAGCTACAGACCTGTTCAGTTTCTCCTGATAGGCTGCCAGCACTGGTTGCTATAGCTACAGACCTGTTCAGTCTCTCCTGATAGGCTTCCAGCACTGGTTGCTATAGCTACAGACCTGTTTGGTCTATCCTGATAGGCTGCCAGCACTGGTTGCTATAGCTACAGACCTGTTCAGTCTCTCCTGATGGGCTGCCAGCACTGGTTGCTATAGCTACTGACCTGGCTTCTACTGCAGCCTAGTGGAAGTCAGTAAACACGCCCCTGAATTCAATATGAAACCAAGAAAACAGGAACTGAGGTAAGATGAATCAATGTAGTGAGACAACCCCTTTAAAACTCTTAAGAAAAAGCTTTAATTGGCTTCTTTAGTTGCGTTTTTTCTACTCTTTATTTAGCAACTAAAGAAGCCAATTAAAGCTATTTTTAAGAGTTTTAACACATATATTTTCTATATGTGAGGTTTATATATTTTTTTAATGCATATCAATAAAGGTTATAATTTTATGAAGTAGGGATACATTTTTCTGTGGGTCTGAATATTTTCCGTACCCACTGTAAATCGCCCAATTTAAGAAAAAAATCTGTATAATAGCTGTATATTGCTTGTCAATAGTAATGTCCCTATAATCTCAATGGTGTGGAGCTGGGTGTGATGTCCACCATCCAATGTATGGGAGTCATCAACCTGAGGTTTTGTTTGCTGTGTTTCCTGTCACTGCTTTTACACACAGACCGGCTGTTCCTGCTCTGGTTTTGGAGGGTGACCCTTGGGTTCTGCTTGGCATTTGCAGTGAAAGATTGCAACTTTAACACCCTTAAGGTCTGACCCCCCCCAGTGACCCGCGACTTGACAAGTCTGCACCTCAGAGTGTTAACACATATTTTATTACATAACCCGACACTTCAAAGGGCTGAGAAGGACCTCGGTGTCGGACAAGCTTTGGAGAATTCCTCTAAGCCCCACACATGTAGCAGGATCCCTCACTCTGTGTGGCATTGTGCTCTGGGGAGGCTCCGCTTTCCTATGGAAACGTCCCTGTTCCTTTAAATAGATTGCTTGCTCTTACAGAGGGATATTGGCTTTCGGGTCACCGAGGTCGGAGGATTTCCTTATATTCATGAAGATATTTGGGGGGTTTTTTCCTTTTTTTTTTTTCTTTTCTACTTCTGAAGACAAGAAAAATTCACATAGACTCGAAATTTGAGAGGAATCAATAGTTCTTTCGTCTGGGTCTTCATGCAAGAAGTAAAAATTCCTTTGTGATTTGGTGTAAATTAAGCTTTTTAAGAGGTTGTCCAGTTTAGAAAATCCATTTTCTTTCACCTTTTTAGAAAATTCTGCGTTAAAGAGCCCCCCCTGACCTCCCCTGACTTATCTGTTTTCACAAGGCATTATGGGAAAGGAGCTGAGAAGCCCAAGCTCCCTCTGTTGGAGGTAACAAATCCTCAATTTGCTTTTGACCCACCGAGTCTTGAGAAAGCAAAAAGGATTTTAGCCAAGCCAGTATCTCTCATCTGCAGACGACGCTGTTTCGGGATTTTTGTCCCTCATCAGTGGAGAGCGATACTGGCTGGCTGTGTGGGAGGCAATGAGTGGCTCAGAAAGGGAAACATCTCTCCTTGAGGAGAACACCGTACAAACGGCGTGTAGAGTTAGGTATTGCCTTTTCGCCCTCTACTAAGCATCTGCATATCACAAGGCATTATGGGAAAGGGGCTGAGAAGCCCAAAGCGCCCTCTGTTGGATGTAACAAATCCTCAATTTGCTTTTGACCCACCTCCTGTCCCATAATGCCTTGTGATATGCAGATGCTTACTAGAGGACAAAAAGGCAATACATAACTCTACACGCCGTTCGTTCGGTGCTCTCCTCAAGGAGAGATCTTCCCTTGTCTGTTTTCATAAATCCTTAGACAGGGGACTATCTCTCCTTGGGGAGAGCACCGTATGGTGTGTAGAGTTTTGAGATGGCCTTTTTGCCCTCTACTAACCATTTGAATATCACAAGGCATTATATACAGGCAGTCCCCGGGTTAAGGACGGGATAGGGACTGTAGGTTTGTTCTTAAGCTGAATTTATATGTAAGTCAGAACAGGTATATTTATTAAATGTAACTCCAGCACAAAATGGATAGTGCAGGGAAGGGTTTTTACATTTGTTTTGCTGTCTGTTAAGAAGATTTCACTTCATATGCTGCTGTGGCATGCTGGAACTTGTCGTTCCACAGCTACTATCTGCTATGGAACTACAAGTGCCAGCATGCCCCATAAGTCTGGTTTTTTTTTTTGTTTTTTTTTTTTTTAAATTTAGAGTTTTATTAACATTTTCATTTTAACAAGACAAACAATACAAGTACCATAAGCATATGGATTAGGCATCATAAATGATGACCAGGTGGTACCTGGTATATACATAAAGAAAAAAACCATTGAAGTCTCTGTTTTTAACTAGGGGACAGATGTAAGTCGGAATGGTGTAAGTCGGGGAGGGCAATACATAGCTTCCCAACTCCTTTCCCATAATGCCTTGTGATATTCGTAAATCCTTGAGTTCCCTGTGAAATAACAATTCTGGAGCCTCTTCTCTTATTTCTCTGTGTTGTGCTTTTCCTCTGTTATTCTCATAGAGAACTATGGATTACGCCTCCTCTCCCCGCGTATACAATGTGAACGTATTGTAGGAGCGGGAAGCTAATTGACACGTTATTTATTCACGGCGCTTACGCGCCGCAAGTAATGGTCAGTCTATGGGCCGGAGGGCTGCGCCCCCCCCCCCCCCTCCGCGCTGCGGAAGTACAGACCCCCGAACACCCGCCGTAATTGCGGGGCGTACTGTACACCCTGCAATTAGCTGTGTGAACATAGCCTGTCAGCTGGGTGTTAACCACACAGTCTGTGGTTCCCTGCACAGTCTGACATTGTCCAATCAGTGTTGACAGTCAGGGACACACCCCTCTGAACACTGGAAGGGTACCACCCAGCTGACAGATTCAGTGATACATTTCTAGGAGGAATAACAGAGGAACAGCACAGCACAGAGATATAAGAGAAGAGGCTCCAGAATTGTTATTTCAGGGGGAACACAAGGATTTACTAAACCAGACCTGTCAGGACCTCTTGAATAGAAGGACGCCTGGCTTCTCGCCATCAGAATTCTCAAACAGCAGAATTTAGAGAATAAACACTCACTACATAACATGCAACAAACTGGAATACAGGGGAGACAACAGAGCAATGAAATGGGAACACGCATGAACAAATTGTCCCGGAGAACGGGCCAAAGACACTGCAGCTATCGGTTATTATTTTCGCCAGGGGAAGGTCACGGGATTTGACTGTAAGTTATAGATACATTAATATTCTAGGTTTTATGTTTTGTGTTTTTTTTTAGCACTTTAGGTTTTAGTTGTTTGTTTTCCAGGAAGATTGAGGTTTAAAAAAGAAAAAAATGTTCACCTCCTAAAGGAAAAGTAAATCCTGAAGGAGAAATAGAACCTAAGAAAATAAAATATGCCGATTAGTATTGGCTTGAAATTCTGGAAAGCAAAAATGTAATATAAAATAGTATATAATAAAAGAAAGACTTTCATATAAATTTTTTCTGCTTAAAAAACAGTAAAAAGCCTCCCTATCATACAATTTTAAATTGGCCCGGGACCCCATTTTTGGGTAAAAACCATAATCTATGGGAAATTGGTGTTTGGGGTCTGAGGCCCCAAAATGTTCCCCAACATGTGGAAAAAAGAAAATTACGCCCATAAAGAAATAAAACAAAGAAAAAGCGCCCCCTTTTCCCAAAAAAACATCAAGAGAGCTGCTGGAAAGCACTTTCTATTACTTTATACACAATGTAACCAAAAAAAAAAACTTGGGACCCTCACCGGGTGCCCAAAAAGCTGCTCCCCCCTGGCACAGTAAGGCTACAGGACAGTAGTACCGCAGTACTGTAAGAGGGGCTATAGACCCCAACACGCTTACCTTTATAATACATTAAGAGCAACAGGACATTATACCCCACTGACGTAGAGAGGTGAATAGACCACCTCACGCATACACCTCACTAATACATGTAAGGCATAAGGGCATGTAGTAACCCAGCCTGTACGTAAGAGAGCTAAACCACCAATCAATGCAACCCCACTAATACTTAAAGCAAATACAGGGCATGTAGTACCGCACTGTACGGAGAACTAAGACCACCAATCGTGCTGCACCCCACGAAAAATGTAAAGCATACAGGAAAATTAGTACCGCACTGTACTGAAAGGGCGCTTTTAAAACCACCAATCACTGCAGGGCACCCACTAATACAGTAAAGCAAAAAGGGACAGGGAGTCCCTTAAATGTGCTGAAAGAAATCGAAGTCCTAGAATACACAAATGGGGACCGAAGCGCACACCTGTGTAAAAATCACAATGAAAAAAAGTTTTAGCTATGTTCACAGGGCCTTTATTTGGGGGGCAAAATTACGGACTGAAATACGCCCCTTTTTAAACATACCCAAAAGCCGGGAAAGGGGTAGCTGCTACCTGATTGTACAGAAAGGGCCCCCCGGTTCACACGGCTTTTAAATTTTACGGACCCAAAAATTTTGGGGGAGGGAATTTCGCCACGAAAATTATTCCGGCAGCCGGCAGAGGGGGGGGGGGGCCGGCAGCTCCCCGGGGCCCCCATAGACTTTTCCTTTATTAACCCCGTAAAATTACGCGCCGAAAATTTTGGGAAATGTCCTTTCTCCCCCCCCCCGGCGGATTTCCCCCGAGGGGGGAGGAGAAAAGGAAACCCATTAGTTTTTTCTTTTTTGAAACTGGGATTACCGAAATGGTGGGACTTTTTCCAGCCGTTTTGCAGGGCATTTTGGCCCACGCAATACGGCTAAAAATGGGGTCCCCAAATCTCCTTTTGTAAACCCGGGGGGCCTTAGCAATCGGAAGTTTTCTTTCCTAATTTAATTCCCAAGCTTTTTGCCGAATCACCGGATAATTCCGGGGCTTGGTTAAAAGAAGGGGAACTTTCGGGGGACCCTTTCTTTCGTTTCTTTTTTTGGGACACCTCCCTCCCCCCACAAATTTTTCACTGAACAAGCCCCTCTTACTTATCTGAGGGCATCTGAATTTTTCCCTTTTCCAAAAATTCCTTGCACAGTTCAAAGGGTTTTAAAAATACAAAAACCTATAACGAGAATATAGGAAAACCACACTGTATTTTGAAAATTTAAATAAAAAAGTGAGGTTATTGTTTTTGCATCAATATGTTATATCCCGTTTTTTTAAGGCCCCCACTTTGGGGAACGGCTTGCCCGTCGCGAAAAGTTTGTAATTGTATGTGCGAGTGGGCGCCTTGTGGGGTGGCCGGGGTGGGGCCCCGGGCCCCCTTTTTTTGCCCCCCGTTTCTTTTACTTTTTTGTTTTAAGTGATTTATTCTTTCGCGCCTGCGCAGCTTGGAGCGCAGCTTGGAGCGCATCTCTGATGTCTCGCATCCCCAAAACCGGGAAAAGCCTCCCTTGTAGCGGGAAAAGGACGGGATCCCCCGGGATGTAGCGGCTGAATACTTTCCGGCAATGCTATATTTCCCCAAGGGGTTTTTTTTCATCCAACCCCCTGTTTATTAAAATTTAAATTTATTTGGGAAACAATTCCAGGGGGAGGCCTTTTTATGTTTATATTAGTGTCCAGAATGACCTCTTTTTTGGCTACATCAGGTAAATCCCACAGTATCTGGGGTTTCATCTTTTCCATTTCCCCCCCAACGGTTATTTTTAGGAAGGGGCCATTTTTCCCCCCTGATAAACCGATTGGGGGAACCTTTTGGGACGGATGTTTGATAGGATAAAATTTTTAAATATTTTTTTTAATTAAAAACCATTTTTTTTTTGGGTTTTTTTTGGGCCTTTTTTTGGAAGCCATTAATTAGGTTAAAATTTTTTGCAAAAATTTTTGGCTTTTTTTTAAAAATTGGGTAGGGGAAAAAAAAGTTGTTCCCAGTTTTAAGCGGGGCCCGCCCTTTTCAGGGCGGGTGCGCCACTCTGTTTAGGGATATTTACCATTTCTTTTTATTTTTTTTGGTTGTTCAAAACCCATTTTGATGGATGTATAAAAAAACCGTGATTAAAATACATTTTGGTTTTTTAATGGTGATTCTTTATGATGGGTCTTTATTTTTTTTCTGAGGGGATTCATATTGTACATATTTTTAGAAAAAAGTTTTGTTTATTGCATAGGTACTAAGAAATTTTAAAGGGAACCTTCACATAGTTTATCCCCCCCTTGCTTTTGGACTTTAACAAGCCAGGTCAGCCCCTGTTTGTTTCCAGCGCTGGGGTCCCTTATTCTGTAAGAAGCGGGGAAAAATTTTTTTGGTATTTAATGCTAAAAATCTGCGGGTTTTCACCCAGAAAAGAGCATAAAAAGAGTGTTTTTTTCCCCCTTTTCCCCCTTTGCCCCACCTTTTTTTTTCAACTTTTTTAAACCCTTTTAATTAAAAATTTGGGGGGCCCCAATTTTTTTTTACCGGGACCCCCCCCAATGAAAATAATTTTGTTGGGGGTTGGGCGGGGGTTTTACCCTTTGGTGGGGGGGCTAACACCTGCTTTTAAAAAGATTTGGGGGGGAAAATGTCAAAAAACTGCTGCATCTTACGAATAAGGGACCCCCAGGCTGGAAACGGGCAGGTCGGGACACTGGCTTGGCTGCCCTCAGAAAGGGGGGGGCATAATCTATGTAAACGGGTTCCCTTTAAGTTTTCATAAAAAAAAAGGTTTATTTTTTAAAATATTTGGGGATTTTTTCTAGTTTTTCTGTGAGTCCTTTTAATTTTACAATGAAATTAAAAAAAAATTTTTGGAATTCCCCCGGTGGGGACCACCAAAAGGGGAGTCAAAAATTTGGGTTTGTTTTTTTTACAATTTATCCCATTAAATTTTCAAAATTTTTTACCATTAGAAACGCCGCCCCCTTTCCCGGCCCCCAAGGGGGGAGGGGGTTGGGGCCGAAAAATTTTCAGGGGGGTTACCATCTTTAAATTAATCCTTGGCAGCCCCTTAAAGGAAATCCCCTTTAAATTTTTTAGGGGTCGAAATTTTTGGTTTGGGAAAATAAAATTTGCCTTAGGTTTCTTCTCCCTCAAAAGGAAAAACCACAAAAAGGGGAACATCCCGTGCATTTAAATTGAAAAAACTTTACAAATATATTTTTTGGGGATCTTGTACTGGAAAAATTAAAGTTTACTTGGTTTCCCAGGGAAAGCCAATCTTGGTTCCCCTATTTTTTTCGGCTTTTTTTGGGGAGATTTGGGCTTCCACCCAAAAATTTTAAATTGGGAAATTGGGCCCCCGGTGTTTCTTTTCCACTATAGGGAAAAAAAAAGGGGTTTTTGGTCCCTTCCAAATTTGTAGAAACCCGCCCCCCAGTAAAAACTTCTCCCCCTTTCTTATTTAGGAGCCCTGTTAAATTTTCTTTGGGTCCAGGGAAAAGAGGACTGACCCCCCTTCCCTAAAAAGAAATTTCTTTTTTGGAAAGGGTTCATAAGAAACACCAAAAGGGCTTTTTTCTGAAGGGTATTCTCCCATTTCTTTTTCTAGGGGCGTTTCAAATATGCTGAGAGTTTTCTTAGCTATTTTTCAAATCTCCCATAGAAAAAAATAAGAGAGGAGAAGCGGGAGGAAGCATGGCCTTTTTTCCACGATTTTCACTACAAAAAATTTAGCTTTAAACCCATGTAGGGAACCCAAAATAAAGCTTTTTTTCCAAAAAAACTGCGTTATTCTTTTTTTTTTTTTTTTTAAAGGGAAAGCAACAAGTAAATTTTATACCACCTTTGTTTCTCTCGGGTTCCCAAGTGATTTGCCCCTGGTACTTCCCCCCCCCCTGCTGTTTTTTCCTATTGGTTAGCGGGAGTGAGGTCAGCACCGGGTCCTGGAAACCCACAGAACCCCGGGACGGGGAGGGGCTGGGGTTTTTGTTATCTAAATCTTTCAGACCAAAAGACTTAATTACTATTGTTTACTTTAAATTAAGAAGTTTCCCGGTCCAACGCAGGGATTTATCAAATTTTGCAAGACGGAAATACACGGAGCTCATAAAAAAACCCGGGCAGTTTTCTAGGAAGTTACAGAGCAAAGCTGAAATTATTCATTCATGAAAACCCTAGGGAAACCTTTGAGATGAGAAAACCCCCTTTTTTAACCCCCCCTACCCAAACGCCCCGGGGGCCCTTTATTTTTATTTTCCCAAAAATTTTTCCTTTTTCCCTCCCCGTCTTCCCTACCATAATTTTTTTTATTTTCTAGACCTTGAGAGGGTTTTTAAATTTTGCGGGAAACAAGATGTACTTTCTAAGGGTGTCATTCTTGAAACCAAAAACCGGGAAAATAGGGAAACCCCCAAAAAAAGTTTAATTTGGATCAAAATGTAAAAAAAAAATTTGACTTGCCCCATGCCTTTTTTTTTCGACTTTAAGCTTGGTAAAAAATTGAGGGGTTCTTTGAAACCTGTGGGTTTGATACGGAATCCGCTAATACCAAACTTGTGGGGACTTCCTTTTATGTTTATTTTTATTTAAAAATTTTACCAAACCTTTTCTATTTTTGAAATTTGGGGTGCCAATAACTTTTTTTTGGGGTACTAAAAACCCTGCGGGTTTTAGGGGAGGCGGCATTTTTTGCAGGCTGAAGTGTATTTTTATACTGGTTCTTGTTTGGGAAAATTACTTCAATTTTCCCCCCTGGGGGTAGATTTGGGTTGGTTTTAATGCACCCTAATGCATTTTTAATCAGGTGTACAAAGATGGTGGTTTAACTACTTCCTGCCTGGGACAGGAAAAAGTAAAACAGCAAACATGGCGGCGATGGAAGCCTTCACAAGACTTCCAGCTGCCATGTTAATTGATCGGGAGCCCACGATTCGCCCCGGGCGCCCGATCGAAGTGAGGGACGGTGCCCGGCGCTGTTTTTCATTGAATTTGACGCCGTGGCATCTAAGGGTTTAAACAGCAGCGGTCAGCCCTCAGCATCATCCTGTGCTGTAACTACCGGGTGATAGCTGAAATTAGCAGCTAATATCCGGCAGCTACAAAGCCCCTAACCGGCATTAGGATGTACTCATACGTCCAATGTTGGGAAGGGGTTCAAAGTAATTAAAACCAGACACTGATCCATATGCTTTCTTAGACATTTTTTTCTTCTGATTTTTAGATTTTTTTTTAAATTTCTGTTTGTGGTTATTGGGGCGGCCTTCTTGCTTGAGCCTTAGGCTCTGTTCACACGACGGCGCAGGTTCGGCCGCGGCTTTCGGGCGCTGGGCGTGGTCGCGGCGCAACTGGGGTGTGTTTGGGGCGCAGCTTGCGGCGAGGGTTTGCCCCCATGCAATTTAGTAGGTAGGGGGAAAACCACGCCGCCAGCCGCGCACCAACCGTGGCGACGCCCACGGCAACACCGTGCGGCCGCCGCGCTGAGGACTCCCTGTCAAGAATGGACAAGAGAGTTCTCAAACACGTGTGGCAAGGCCGCGGCCAAACCTGCGGCGTATGAATATTAACGCGGTTTCCCATAGGAAACCATGTTAATAAACTGGGCGCAATTTGAACATGGTTTTGGCCGCGGACACCGCGTCGGAACCCGCGGCCATAACCGCAAAATCCGCAAATCCGTTGTGTGAACATGCCCTGAGAGATGCTTTACAGCAGCTTCATGGAGTCTGTGAACAGGAGCAGACCCATTGACTTCTATAGGAGAGTGTTGTGGGCATGCTCTGTTACCTGGGAAGGAGTCAGTGTGCAGCGAGGGGAGCTGTGACATCTCCTATTGTGACTGGTGGATCCTGTGTTATCTATACACATTGGTGTCACCTCTCAGTGTAATCCTGCCTGAGATGATAATGAGGAGACTGCTGAGAAGTTCTCTTTATAGAACAGGAAGTGTCAGATTATTATTAAACCTAGTGGTCAAAGTGGGAACTGCAGGGTTTAAAAAAAAAAAAATAATGGTGATATGGAAAAAAAACCATAATTCTTAAAACAAAAGTGTTTAACATAAAAACATTAAAGTTAAACAATAGGTCATTTTCTGATGACACCTTCCCTTTAACGGTTCTGTTGTGTTTAAAAAACAAACAAACAAAAAAAAAAACCTCTTTCCAGAATTCCATTGTTTTCCACTCTTACCTTGCGTTTTTTTTGTCTTTTAGGCTATCAGCTCAGTTATTGGCAGATTTGTGGTTCATCCTATGGAACTCCTCAGTCTTACGATTGGCAAGAGCCTCCGCAACATCATGAAGGAGATCCCCAGCCAGTGGCAGCTGCCCGTCTTCCTCTTATTTCCACTCACAGTCATCACCGTTCTGATCACAGCCTTCACCAAGAGGAAGGATACCATTTGTCATCAGGCCCAAGGGACAACTAGGTCTAGGACAACTAAGGCTGCTCTCATGTCTAGGACTTAAGTTTTTTAAGGTGATATATATATATATATATATATATATAATATATATATATATTATATATATATATATATTTATAATATATATATATATTATATATATATATATATATTAATATATTTTTTTTTTTTTTTTTTTTTTTAAAGTTGTAGAAATTTTAATATGCCAGGGTTTTTCTATGGAAAATAATCATGGTCAGTCAGTTAAGGGGAGAGATTACAGGTAATAAGTGGGGTAGGTGAGAGACGCATGTTTGTGTAGATAGCTGTGTGAAATTCTAGTATATGTAATGGTCTTCTATACGCACACGTGGGTAGGTTGTGCTGGAGAAGCTAATCATGGCCGCAAATTTTCAAAATGCACTTTATTAAAAAATATGTATGCTCTACCTAATACAGGCCTTTTTATCACCATAAACTTGCTTTTTTTGACTCCTTGGTTATGGATCACCACTGCATGCTTTCAGTCATTGCTAGTAATGCAGCATTATCGAAGACTGTCTGAGAATACGTTCCTGTGGTCTGCTTGGGACGGGGCGAGGGAGGTGGAGTGCACATAAGCGAAAATGTGCAACTCCACTATCCCGGCCACAGGCTACATCACAATAATGCTGCATTACCAGCGCTAACAGCAGACAAGAGAAGAAGTTGAAGGTACAAAAAAGGCCAGTACTTTTATTATTTTTGTTGCCGCCTTTGTACCTTTTCAAGCTCTACAATGTCTTTCCTGTGCACTGGTGCCCAAAACTGTCCACGATATTCCATGTGTGGTCTAACCAGTGACTTATATAATGGGAGAATGATGTTCTCATCATGTGCACCTATGCCCCTTATAATACACCCTATGGTCCTATTTGTCTTGGCTGCTGCTGCCTGACACTGGCTGCTACAGTTAAGTTTACTGTTCACCAGGATTCCCAAGTACTTCTCCAGGCACATTCACCCAGAGTTTTTCCATTTAACAAGTAATCATGGCATGGATTTTCCTCCCCATGTGCAGAACCCTGCATTTATCTGTGTTAAACCCCATCTGCCATTTCTCTGCCCCGGCCTCCAACTTATCCAGATCCCATTGTAATAACACATTATCCTCTATTGAGTTGATTACTTTACAGAGATTAGTACCATCTGCAAAAATTGATATTCGACTGTGCAATCCATGAGTAAGATCATTTATGAATATATTAAAGAGAATAGGGTCAAATTCTGATATCTGTGGTACCCCACTAGTAACAAGGATCCCTTCAATACGGACTCCTGTGGAACCCACTAGTAACTTTTGACCCATTAAATACTGACCCCTGTGGTACCGCACTAACAACATTGACCCCCTCATTTACTGACTCTGTGGGACCCCACTAGTAACAGGGATCCAGTCTGAGTATATACCATTAATCACCACCGTTTGTTTTCTATCACTGAGCCAGTTACTTACCCACTTGCACACATTTTCCCCCAGTCCAAGCATTCTCATTTTACTTACCAACCTTTTACATGGCACGGCATCAAATGCTTTAGAAAAATCTAGATATATGACATCCAGTGCCTCACCCCGATCCAGTCTAGCACTGACTTCCTCATAGAAGCTGATGAGATAAGTTCAACTTATGGAAGGAAGTTTTATTTTTTTTATACCTTCACAGTAATTATGCACCCTGATGAATGTTTCTGTGAGCTTTCACTCCTTTTCAGCCACCATTTTGGATAGTACCTGGGGTCTCTTAGCCCTGGGATCATCGCTTTGGTGAGTGAAATTGTCACTCTGACAACAAGGCTTCGTTTAAAACTGACCTCAGCCAGCTTTATTGGTCAAGCAGATTACAGCACAGAACATAAAACAGACAAAACCTTGGTTATCTGACACAGAAGTGTACAGAAGTAGAGACTCTATCTACCGTGGTCTGAACCTACCACCCAGTCCCACTAAAAGCATACATGCCAACTCTCCCGTTTTTGTCGGGGGGGTCCCGCTATTTGGGGTCCCCCCCCACCCTCCCGGGGGAGTTGGCATTTCTCCCGCCGCCAGCAGGCGGCGGGGTTCCTTTAAAGGGCCGCGGCGCCGCCGGTCCGTTCCCACGGGGGTGAAGCGGGCGCAGGGTCCGCTCACCCGCCCGCGGTCTCACTGTGCGGGGAGGAGGCAGGAGGGAGCGCTCCCTCCTCCCCCTGTAATGTACAGCAGCCGCTGCGCGCCGTGCATACAGGTCAGCGGCGCAGGGGAAGTGACGCGCGGCTGCTCTCATTCCCCCTGCGTCGCTGAGGAGATCGGGCAGGAGCCGGGCCGGAGCTGCAGGAGCCTGGTCAGGTAAGTGGAATTTATTATTTTATTTTTATTACCTACATGGGGGGCTCTGCCTGGCTACAATGGGGGTGGGGGGTCTACCTGGCTGGCTACAATGGGGGCAACTACCTGGCTGGCTACAATGGGGGCAACTACCTGACTGGCTACAATGGGGGCAACTACCTGGCTGACTACAATGGGGGCAACTACCTGGCTGGCTACAATGGGGGCAACTACCTGGCTGGTACAATGGGGGCAATACCTGGCTGCTACAATGGAGGCAACTACCTGGCTGGCTACAATGGGGGCAATACCTGTGGACTTGGGGCAATACCTGGCTGGCTACAATGGGAGCAACTACCTGGCTGGCTACAATGGGGGCTACTACCTGGCTGGCTACAATGGGGGCCATACCTGGCTGGCTACTAAAGGGGGCCACTACCTGGCTGGCTACTAAAGGGGGCCACTACCTGCTGGCTACTAAAGGCACTACTGCGCTACTAAAGGGGCACTACCTACCTGGCTGGCTACTAAAGGGGGCACTACTACTGACTATTAAAGGGCAACTACCTGACTATTAAAGGGGGCACTACCTGGCTACAAAGGGGGCAACTACCTGGCTAACAAAGGGGGGCCCTCTTTAATCTCCTGCTTTTCCATTTTCAAAAGTTGGCAACTATGACTAAAAGAGCTCTATGCACACTGAAGGCTCCCCTCAAGCATGGTGGGTAAGAGCCTCCTCGTTGGCTCAACATTGCTCCTTCCTCTGGGCAGCCAACCTGCACCCCCACCCCTCCCATTCTCTGGAGTAACAGGCTTTTAATAGGCCTTCAAAAGCCTATCCTGCCATGTGGGAAAAGCCTTCGGTGGTACGTCGCCTGCAGATGTCCTGCTTTACTCCAACAAGTGGCAGAGGCATGCAACCGCCTAAGGTCGCTCTGCCACAGTTTCAGACAAATATTTGTAAAGATCCTCTTAAAATAGATTTTATCTGTAATTTTTCTAAAGAGGAATTTATCCTTCCTCCTGCCATCTGTTACCTAGTGAAAGAGTTTTATAGAAGCTTCTGACGCAAATCCTTCCAGTTGTAGCGTGGCTTTGATCATCACTATCGACTTCTATGCCCTCCTGTAACATACTTGTAAAAATATCTTGCCATAAAGAGTTGAAATGTAGCCAGTCTAAAAATTTTATGAAGTTTGTCAATCTTAGGGCTCTAAAAGCAATCCATTCTATCGGTAGGAACCCTGTCTTGGTCATTGGTGGTGAGCGCAATAGTCATTAGTATTTTATCACCTGCCATCTGAGAAGAATAGTCTCGTTTTCTCCAGTAGACAACGTCAAGTCTACATTTTCTGTGGCCGATTTTGGATTGCTTTATATCTAATCTATATCTAATGTATAGTAGCTTGTCTTTACATAGTAACATAGATGATAAGGTTACAAAAAAATAGGCACCAGTTTATCAAGTCAACCTATAACCCTACAGTATTGAGCCAGAGGAAGCCAAAAAACCCTATGCCTAAAAAAAATCCTTCCCAAATAAAAATCTGGCACCAAAGAACCCCTGGATCTGCATCCAATCTCCAGAATCTATTATTCATAACCTGTTATATTTTCCAAGAAGGGCATCTAGACCCCTCTAGAACTTGTCCAATGACTCCACCATCACAACCACCGGTGGCAGCGAGCTCCATAGTCTGATCACTCTTGCAGTAAAGAATCCTTTGAGAATTCTCTTTGTGAGGACTGACCTTCTTGTAGGCCATTTATCATGCAATTTTGGGGGGTCATCTAAGAAAAAGTACATATCCATGTGGGACAATGCAGATATACTCCGTTCCGATTGCTTTATATCTAATCTATATCTAATGTATAGTAGATTTTTCTTTACAAAGTAACATAGATGATAAGGTCACAAAAAATAGTCACCAGTCAACCAAGTAAACCTATAACCCTACAGTTTATCAAGTCAACTTATAACCCTACAGTATTGAGCCAGAGGAAGCCAAAAAAACTATGCCTAAAAAAAATAAAAATTAATTCACAACTGAAAATCTGGCACCAAAGAACCCCCTGATCAGTGTCAAATCTCCAGAATCTATTATCCATGACCCGTTATATTTTCCAAGAACGGCATCTAGGACTATCTTGAACTTGTCCAATAAACTCCACCATCACAACCTCAGGTGGCAGCGAGCTCCATAGTCTGAGCGCTCTTACAGTAAAGAATCCTTTGAGAATTCTCTTTGTGAAGACTGACCTTCTTGCAGACCATTTTTCATGCTATTTTGGGGGTCATCTAAGAAAAACCTACATATCCATGTGGGACAATGCAGATATACTCTGTTCCGGTTGCTTTATATCTAATCTATAATCTACATCTAATGTATAGTAGCTTTTTCTTTACAGATTAGGTTAACTTAGATGATAAGGTTAAACAAAACTTGTCCCAATGACTCCACCAATCTACAACCTTCCAGGTCTGGCAGCGACTCCATAAGTCATGCAGCGCTCTTACAGTAAAGAATCCTTTGAAATTCTCTTTGTGAGGACTGACCTTCTTGTAGACAATTGCTCATGCAATTTTTTTTTTTTTTTTTTTTGGGGGGGGGGGGGGGTTGTCATCTAACAAAAATTTACATATCCATGTGGGACAATGCAGGTATACTCTGTTCCAAAAGATTTCCAAAAAATATAATGAGAACTAATGAGTTCCATATATCCTTTCATGTATTTCTCTTATTCCATTACTGTTGTAATTATGTCAATGCCATCTTAAAGGGGTTTTCTCACTACAATGATTTGCTTTCAACATGTAGAGAAAGGTAGATGAAGAATATTATCCAATGCATTGCTCTTATGGGTACACAAGTTTGTCTTGGTTACCGACTATCTCTCTCTCTTATCTGGTTTGTCCCTACCATGGTGAGTCACTCCCTGCTGTGTGTAATCTCTAGGAACAAAGCTTTGTTTAAGAGAAGAACATATTTTCACTCCTTAAAGCTCTGCAGCCTTGTGTACTACAGATTTTACATCTACTGCACTCAAGTCACTGTAACAGGATTAGCTAGGAATATCATAGCTGATATGCCAATCACTGCTATACTATATTTACTATTTTGCCATAGGCAAACTTAAACTCTATCAGTTCTCAATCTATAAAACACTAAAACGTAACTTTTATTATGTATAACACTTAACCTCTATACACACTATTTAAAAACCTGATTTCTAACCTCTCAATTTATCCCTTTCTACTTCTGAAGGAATAACTCTTTTTCTATTATTAGGTATGGTGGAACACCACCTATTAACAGGAGAACATTATATATACAGTAATTTACTAACTCCCGTAAGGGATCCCAAGCATCCTACTTGGGCAGTCATCCCTAATCTGATGGACATAAAACATATAAGGTTTCCTTGTGATACCCTCTGCAGCGGGTGACACTGTAGACAGAGGTAAGAAATCACAATTTAAAATGTCATGCCTGACCTCCCTCTTTTGGAGACTAATCACTGCTATAGACTCACCCACAGCCTAACCAGAAAGTGTGAGTCTGAAGCTGGTTGTGGCTCTGTGAAACAACCCCTTTAAGTCCTGAGCAAATATATGGTCATATATGGTCTTTTCAGTTGGTCAAACCAATCATGAATAAAATACACTGAGGGCCACAAGTATGAAACTGTTTAGGTCTAAAACTCACTCTTTTGCCTATAGTGACCTATGGGCAAAAAAGTGAGTTTTAGACCTACACAGGTTCATACATGTTTCCCTGAGTTTTAAAGGGGTTTTGCCAAGAAGTGAGTTCCTTACCTAAGAGGCTGATACTTCCCTCTTGAGGCCTGAAAAAGGGGCGTTGTGTTTCTGTGTTTAAAAAAAAAAGTACCTCCTCTCTGATGTCATTGCTCCACCTCCCATGCACGTTCCTGATACTCAGTCTCTGTAGTTGAGCAAACAATGTTTTGCTAATCCACAGAGGAGAACTGTATTGTGCACAAGCTACATGCGTTTTATTTCTCCCTCTTATTTGCTCAGGAGAGAAGATAAGCTCAGCAAGCAGCCTTCTTTCATTCCTTCATGAACAGCTGCAGGAGGAAAGAGAGGGGGGCTGAGCAGAGAGCCAGGGAGCATCTACATGTTTACTCAGAGAATTATATTACAACCAGTAGATTCTCTATACAAAGGACACAGGATATTTCTCCCCACTCCTTTCATGGCTGGTTCATGTTCCCTGCCATCAGATAAGAAGTGCAAACAACGCAAGCTCGGCCAGATCAGCTCCTGTTAGCTCCTGGTCGTGTCTAATGTAAACTGTCAGGAAACCAAGGGCATGTAAGTCAGGCTGCAGCTCTCAGAGGCTCCACTTTTTTTGATGACATATATTTAGAAAAGTGATTACCCATTTTGGAGGATCCCACGTCACTAATAGATCATGGCAAAACCCCTTTAAGGACTCCCTTAGAGTGGTCTTCAACCTGTGTCCCTTCAGTTGTTGAGAAGCTACAACCTTTACTATGCTGGGATTTGCAAGTTTCCAAACAACTCAGGAGCCATAGATCGGAGACCCTTGGTGTGAGCTTATGTTTGAGTTTGTATATTGACTAGGAGGCTCTATTCACATAAGTCAACTTCGGATGTCTTGGAAGCAGGGCAATGATGAGTAGAATCTGGCACAGAAGTTCAGGCATCAAAAGTTTCTTTTCAATGGAAACTATTTAGATCAAATAATTTTTTTTGTGTTTTTCCAAGTAAAGAATGAACAAAACTTTTTCTAGTTAATTAAGAACTCATTCTCTTCTGAGCCGTCCTCAGTGGGAGGTTGTGGTTACATAGTTTTGGGGTTCAGCCTTATTGGACTTTCTTCGCTTCAAAGAGACCAGGAGGGATAGAAGTTCCAACCCTCTGAGAAGTTTCATTAAGCGATATATAATGTCCTACCATTTACCTCTGAAATTCTGTCAACAGCTATTGCACATCACAAACCCAATAAATTCTCTCTCCTCCGGGAGGAATGTCTTAAGCTTCTTTCTTAAGTTTTCTAAAACCGCAAACGGTTATTTGTACGTCTCGATCGGGATCAAGAAGAATTTCTTGTCTTCTTCCAAAATAAGCAGTAAAAAATTCCTAAACGAGACATCCATTAATTTATTTGTAGTTGTGCAGGAGGAGGGAGAACCACGACTGCCCCATGGAGGAGAGGAAGTGACTGCACTAATCTGGCCCACGGGACACAGAACCTTCCTCTATGGAGACTCGGAAGACGTTAGATCAAAGCATGTTGTGTTTTATGCAACTGGAAAATATTCGCCAATGCAGATGGTTCATGTCGACCTGCAAAGAGAGGAGGAGCCAGCGTGAAACGCGATACATCTGTTGGCTGGTGTTATATCCTGTGCAATTTACTGTACAGTGGGGAAAATAAGTATTTGATACACTGGAGATTCTGGAGGTTTTCCCACCTACAAAGAATGGAAAGGTCTGTGATTTTTATTGTAGGTGCACTTCAACTGTGAGAGAGAGAATTTAAAAAAAAATCCTGAAATTTACATTATATGATTGTTAAATAATTTGCATTTTATTTCATGAAATAAGTATTTGACACACTGGTGATTTGTAAGTTTTCCCGCCTACAAAGAATGGAGAGGTCTGTGATTTTGATAAAGGTTCATTTCCCTGTAAGAGACGAATTAAAAAAAAAATCCTGAAATTTTACCATTAAATATGTTGGTTTATATAATTTGCAATTTTATTCATGAAAATAAGTATTTGATACACTGGATTTGGAAGTTTTCCCACCTACAAAGAATGGAAGGTCTGTGATTTTTTTAAGGTTTCATTTTCCTGGGAGACAGTCTAAAAAAATCCTAAAAATATATAGATTGAAATCCAAAGAGAAGGAGCCACTGAAACCGAACCACTGGGTCTTGTTATTGTTTGTTGAATTTATTTACTTTTAGAAAAATAAGTTTTTGATAACTGGGTTTTTGGAAGTTTTCCCACCTACAACGAATGGAAAGGTCTGTGATTTTTATTGTAGGTTCATTTTAACTGAGAGAAACATTAAAAAAAAAATCCTGAAAATTATATTATATGATTGTTAAATAATTTGCATTTTATTGCATGAAATAAGTATTTGATACAATGCAAACACAGAACTTCACGGAGTCTAAAAAAAAAAATCCAAAAAATCTAATTGTTTGATTTGTTAAATAATTATTTTGCATTTTATTGCATTAAATAAGTATTTGATACACTGGTGATTTGCAAGTTTTCCCACCTACAAAGAATGGAGAGGTCTGTTATTTTTATCGTAGATACACTTCAACTGTGAGAGACAGAATCTAAAAAAAATCCAGAAAATTATGACCTGCAAAGTCAAAGAGAGGAGGAGCCAGCATGAAACGCGATACATCTGTGGGCTGGTGTTATATCCTGTGCGATTTACTGTACAGTGGGGAAAATAAGTATGTGATACACTGGAGATTTTGAAAGTTTTCCCACCTACAAAGAATGGAGAGGTCTGTGATTTTTATTGTAGGTTCACTTCAACTGTGAGAGATAGAATCTAAAAAATCCAGAAAATCACTTTGTATGATTTGTTAAATAATTAATTTGCATTTTATTGCATGAAATAAGTATTTGATACAATGGTGATTTTGCAGGTTTTTTCCACCTACATAGAATGGAGAGGTCTGTGATTGTTGTCACAGGTTCACTTCAACTGTGAGAGACAGAATCTAAAAAAAAATATCCACAAAATTATATTATATGATTGTTAA
>JAODAL010028667.1:0-17500 GCA_025379985.1 Phyllomedusa bahiana | reverse complement strand
CTTATCTCAATATAGTCTCTAGGTAATGACTTAATGATCGCTCTATTGTTCTCTTGACAGGGATAGATCAGATTAGGTTAGACCATGAGCAATGCTTGAAAGGAAAATAGGATTATCTTTTTCTGCACTGGGGAGGTTGTTTCTTCACACTTATCAGGTGCTACTGGTAATACTTAAACTTCTCAAGCCTGAAAGAGGGATTGTCACACAGTCCTATCACGGCTGTGCTAACAGGGCTCACAGAGGGAACTTTTAAAAAGTGATATACAAAAAAACCTACCACCCAATTAAAAAAAAAAAATCCATATGAAAGTTGCATTATTGCTTGTCAATAAGTGAAAAGAGAAACTTTGATTGGTAGTGTTGGTTGTGTTCCTTAAACAAAGTGGAGAATACGTTCCCCCCATAGAATTTGTCCTTTTTGTGTTTATAGGTATAATTTTTTGTTATATATATTTATTATTTATTTATTTTTTATTTTTTGTTTTTTTGTCATTTGCTTTTTATGTCTCGATTCTGTTTTGTGCTCAATAAATTCATACATTTTACAATGTTTCCCTGAAGGGGGTGAACCAGTGTGGTAATAAGAAGAAGATGCTCATCTTTATGTTGGATGATGTGCGCCATTATCTTCTGCTTTGTATGTTTATTGAGCTCACGATAAATTCATCTTCTGGAAATTCAGGGAACTTTATAAACAAACACCGGAGGCGATCGTCTTATGATATTTTTAGACTGAATTTCCAGAGATTCATCTACGGTCATATCAACAGAGGGGATTTAAGTGATTTAGGAGAAGCTATTTTTCTAATAAAATTAAAATGTATTATTTTTATCCTTCTGCTAAGCATTGTAAGCAGATCAGAAACAGAATAAAAAGGATTAGGGGACTTTGGTTTTGGGTTCTAGCGACTTTAGCCATGAAGACCGTATTTTCCCATAGTGAGGCCATTGCTTAAAGGGGTTGTCTCACTACATTGATTCCTCTTACCTCAGTCCTGTTTTCTTGGTTTCATTTTGAATTTAGGGGCGTGTTTACTGGCTTCTATTAGGCTGCAGTAGAAGCCAGGCCTGTAGCCACAGCCACCAACGCTGGCAGCCAACCACGAGAGACGGCACAGGCCTGTAGCAACAGCAACCAGCGCCGGCAGCCGATCGCGAGAGATTCACCACGTCTGTAGCTATAGCAACCAGTGCTGGCAGCCTATCAGGAGAGATCAAACAGGTCTGTAGCTATAGCGACCTGACTAGCTGATGCAGCCCATACAAGAGGGGATCTATAGAAATAGGTAGGACACTGTTAATGGACACATATTGCAAAGTGACTTGTTTTTGCAAGATCTTTAACATAAAAAGCAGCGATCCCTGTAGTGAGACAACCCCTTTAAAGAAAGCTGGCTGCAAATAAAATTGGTGACATTGCCCATAGCAAGCAATCCAGTGACTGGAATGGGTTGTGATAGTTATGTTGTCCTTGGTTCCCAAGACAATCAGGTCTTCCAATACTCTGGTTGACCAGGCAAAAGTAACTCTATGAAGGGTTCAGTGCTACGATTAAGAGTCCTTGGGATGCGAAACGCGTCGGCCTAGTACCTGTTATTTTTTTCCATTTGTGTCACCTTGTGTGTAAAGATTTTTCACTTCAATAAATGTAACCTTGATGATTCAACATTCCAGAGTTGCCGCCGAATTCTCCTTTCCTTCCAATACTTCAACTGACCGGGCAAAGGTAACTCTATGGAGGGTTCAGCAGCTTCAAGAAGATTCTCCACTTTTTGAGAGTCCTGAACTCACCTCTTGGTAAGTTGATGCAGAAGATCTTCATGTTGGGGATTATTAGAGTTACGGCCATTTGCTTTGTCCACATCCCCTACGTGCATAAGAGTAACACAGTCTCCAACCAAAATCTACGGTTTACAAGACAGATGGACTTCAACAGTCTAGACTGTTTGTATGGGGAAGTGGCTGCCCCCATTTTGGTTTCTTGCACTCTACCCACCTGCAGAGGCTTTTAAATCAATGCAGAGTACCTTGTAGCTGGAATCTACTCTCCCAGAAATGTGGAGGTCTGAACAGGCACCAAGAGAGGTAACGTTCCCACATGTATTGAGGTCCCCTTGCTGATTGGGAGGTGGGCTGAAGCAGTTTTGATCAAAAATGTGAACTGCGAATCTTGACAATTTTCGTGTATTTTAAGTAGCAGAAATGCTTTTCCAAAAATTCCTATGTGCCTTTGATAGTTTTAGTGTTAGTAGTGTGCTGCTGATATTGGATTGTGCTTGGACTCCAATGGTATGTCCATCACTTTTACTGTCAAGGTAAAGAATTTATTTAGATAAAAGGTAAGTCACTTTGTACATACATTGCTTATGCAATATAAGCCTTTTACATAACAGTATTATACTTCAGAGCTGCATTCACAATTTTACAGGCTTCAGAGCTGAAATCTTTCAATATTCCGTCTTTTGGTTCAGTGTCTACACAGCTTGTTCTGTTGATTTGCATTCTGGGAAACATACTGGACTGAAGCTGGCCATGCAATTAGAAAGAAAAAGCTGACTGAAGCTGATTGTGGATGGATACGCCATCGATCTTATTTGTATATTGACCCCCCTGACTGCAGGTAGTGGGAGGGAAAAGGGGGATTGGACACCTTTTTGGTTTTAGAATACCTCATCCTCTGTTTCTGTATTAGATAAGCTGCAACTAGAGGATTCTGGGAGTGTTTAACTGTTATCTATCTATCTCATATCTATCTATCTACCTCATATCTATCTATCTCATATCTATCTATCTACCTCATATCTATCTATGTATCTATCTCATATCTATCTACCTCATATCTATCTATGTATCTATCTATCTATCTATCTATCTCATATCTATCTACCTCATATCTATCTATGTATCTATCTATCTCATATCTATCTATCTACCTCATATCTATCAATCTACCTACCTCATATCTATCTATCTCATATCTACCTCATATGTATCTATCTATCTATCTCATATCTATCTATCTAACTCATATCTATATATCAATATACCTACCTCATATCTGTCTGTCTCATATCTATTTCATATCTATCTATGTATCTATCTGTCTCATATCTATCTATCTCATATCAATCTACCTATCTCCTATCTATTTATCTCATATCTATCTATCTATCTATCTCATATCTATCTACCTCATATCTATCTATCTCATATCTATCTCATATCTATCTATCTATCTATCTCATATCTATCTATCTCATATCTATCTATCTATCTATCTCATATCTATCTCCTATCTATCTATCTCATATCTATCTATCTCATGTCTATCTATCTATCTCATGTCTATCTATCTATCTCATATCTATCTATCTATCTATCCCATATCTATCTATCTATCACATATCTATCTATCTATCCCATATCTATCTATCAATCCCATATCTATCTATCTATCTATCTATCTATCTATCCCATATCTATCTATCTATCTATCTATTTATCTAAATATCTATCTATCTATCTATCTATCTCATACAACTATCTATCTATCTATCTATCTATCTATCTTTTCTATCTCAATCTATCTATCTATCTATCTATCCCATATCTATCTACTGTATCTATCATATCTATCTATCTATCCCATATCTATCTACTGTATCTATCATATCTATCTATCTATCACATATCTATCACATATCTATCTATCTATCTATCTATCCCATATGTATCTATCTATCTATCTATCTATCTATCTCATATCTATCTATCCCTCTATCTATCTCATATCTATCTATCTATCTCCTATCTATCTAATCTATCTCCTATCTTTCTATCTATCTATCTATCTATCTATCTATCTATCTCATATCTCTCTCATATCTATCTATCTCTCTATCTATCTATATGTGTATGTATAATTATTATTATTATATTTTTTGGGGCAATTCAGGGATCAAACACCTGTTAGGAATTTTGCCTTTAAGTTGTGTGAAAAGTACTGAGACATTGAATAATTGAACATGTGGGTCTAAGTGGAGAGATCCTCTCATGTAGTTCATTTTTTTTTTTTTTTAAATTCAAGAATTGTTGTGTTCATCAAATTTCAACCAAAAGACAAATTTGTTTTGTGAGAAGTGTATATATGTGTCTGGAGCCAGGATGTGTGCCCGCCCCACTGAATAGGGATAACCTCGCTCCAAAGAGTTGCAAAATCTGCAACAAAAAGCAGAGTGTTTCCACTGTGTCAAAGTGCCCGCACTGCCCTCTGTTTATAGCAGCTCAGCAAAGGCAAATAGTGGAGTGTCTGGCACTGGAAATGGTCAATAAGTTTGTTGACCACCAGCAGAATTGTGAATGCAGCTCTGGAGTTTAATGCAGTGCAAGAAACACAGTTAGTTAGAAATGAAATGCAGTGGATCTGTGCTAATCTGCTGTGGCTACTGTGCAAAAGTAGCTGCTTTCAAATGTGATCTTTTTTTATTTTTTTTTATTTGGATTACTGCTATATTATATATTTATATTATATTTATTACATCTATAGGTACATGTGTTTCAAATAAGCAGAAAGTGCACATTTTGATCAATTTGTGTGTGCACCTGCCAAGGCAAGGAAATTCAGATGGGTCCCTAGACTGGGACATGACTCTGGCTCTTCGACCCTGTTCTACAAAATTCAAGGTGGGTAAGAACTTTTTTTTCGACAGGTGGGAGTAGCGCATGACTAGGAAGGAGGCCCGCAGGGCACTGCAAGGTCTTTGTGGTTGCTGGTATATAACACAGACTGTAACCCGGAATTTTTTAGGTAAGTCGAGTTCTTCAGTTTTGTACATGGATTATGTCACCCTTTTATTCCTGGTAGTTAAGATTCAAGGGTTGTCTTGGATTAGAAAGCGGTCACCACCCTTACCCATTGGGCAGTATTAGGTATTGAAGCTCACCCCCACTTTGGCTGAGCTGCAGTTTCATGCACAACTTATAGACAGGGGTGGCTCCATTTCAGGAAAATGAGGCTGATTTAGTTTTGTATCGTTGGACAACCCCTTGAACATAGTTTTGCTTGTTTTGGGCTTATTTCATAGAGAAGACAATTTTGGTGGACTGTGGCTGACTGAAGTTCTTTGGGCCCATTAGCGGAAATTGGCCTACCCTCTCTCTATACAGTAGTCCCCGGAGTCGATTGCTAAGGTCTTAACAATCGACTTGAGGCCGTAACAACTTGCTTAACAAACGACAGGAGTCCGCGGAGTCGATGCTAACTCTTATCAACTGACTTGAGGGTGAGGCCTTAACAACCGGCTTAACGACTGTTTTGCGACTTCACACGCAGTAAATTAAAGTGTCCCCCAGTGAAGGGTAAAAGGGTCCCCCAGTAAGTTATACGTCCTCTATAGTGGTTATATACTTTATATATCTCCCCGTAGGGAGGTGTGTAGTTTATATGTCCCCCAGCAGGTATATAGGCAGGTTATGGGTCCCCCAGTAGGTATATAGGCAAGTTAAAGGATCCCCCAGTTGGTATATAGGCAGGTTTTTGGTCCCCCAGTAGGTATATAGGCAGGTTTGGTCCCCCAGCAGGGATATAGTAGCAGGTTTAGGTCCCCACCCGGTATATAGCCAGGTTTAGGTCCCCCAGCAGTAATATAGCCAGGTTTAGGTCCCCCACAGGTATAGGCCAGGGTTTAGGTCCCCCACAGGTATTAGGCAGGTTTAGGTCCCCCAGCAGGTATATAAGCAGGTTTAGGTCCCCCAGCAGGTATATAGGCAGGTTTAGGTCCCCCAGCAGGTATATAGGCAGGTTTAGGTCCCCCAGCGGGTATATAGGCAGGTTATAGGGCCCCCCAGCAGGTATATAGGCAGGTTAAAGGTCCCCCAGCAGGTAAAAATAGGGCAGGTTTAGGTCCCCCAGCAGGTATATAGGCAGGTTTAGGTCCCCCAGCAGGTATATAGATAGCTTATAGGCCCCACAGCAGGTATATAGGATAGCTTATAGGCCCCAAAAGCACGTGTAAAATTTAGGTAGCTTATAGGCCTCACAGCACCCTATGTAGGTAGATTATAGCTCCTCCCTCAAATATATAAGTAATAATAGCCCCCCTCCCTGCACATATAACAATAGATAATAGCCCCCCTCCCCGCACATAATAAAAATAGATAACAGCCCCCCTCCCTGCACATAAAACAATAGATTAATAGCCCCTCCCTGTACATATAAACAAAAAGATAACAGTCCCCCTCCCTGCACATATAACAATAGATAACAGCCCCCCTCCCTGCACATATATAGCAATAGATAATAGCCCCTCCCTGTACATATAACAATAGAAACAGCCCCCCTCCCTTTCACATAATAACCAAATAGATAATAGCCCCCCCCTGTACATATAACAATAGATTAACAGCCCCCCTCCCTGCACATATAACAATAGATAACAGCCCCCCTCCCTGAACATATAACAATAGATAACAGCCCCCCTCCCTGCACATATAACAATAGATAACAGCCCCCCTCCCTGCACATATAACAATAGATAACAGCTCCCCTCCCTGCACATAAAACAGTAGATAATAGACCCCCAGCATGAATAGCGCTAATTAAAAGTAATACCCTGGGCAGCACTTACCTGACCCGCTCCCCCCGCCCTGTCGCTGTCGGCGCCTCCCGGTCTTTTCTTCAAGCGGCGGGGAACGTCACCAGGCCGCGCGCGGGCAGCGGATGACGCGCACGCCGCCTGGGCTGTGCACATCCTGACTGCGGCCACAGATTACTCCCCCGGAGCTCTCTGCTCCGCTGAAGCATCTACTGTATGTGCGTCCGGCGGACGCACAATACAGTTAGTCCCGCCACCCGCTGCCGTCGCCACGGTCCTACGCCGATAGCTTAGCGACTGGTAGCGGCTTAGGACCCTAACGATCGGCGGCGTATAGCGGCAGCGCCGGGGACTACTATACAGGACATAGGCGTGACCATTTTAAGTACTTTTTATAAGTTTAAAGTAATCTTTGTACATGTAGGGTACAATGGCAAATATGGTAATTGGTTTTAAAGTCAACTCGAAATGAGGTTGTCTTCTGCTAGACCTGTAGAACCCTGGAATATTAGGTGTCTGACATGGTTTCAGAGCTGGGGTCCAACGGAGGATCCTCTGGTGGGCCCATCTGGTAGAGGAGTTAAGAGCTTGTTTTTAGATCTGTATGGAAACAGAACATAGATAAGAAATAACTGATTTATTGATTTATTTAATTTGTTATATAATGAGTACCACTGAAAAAAGACATCTGTCCATCAAGTTCAACCAAGGGTGTGGAACGATGTGGATGAAGGGAGGGGGCTAGGACATTTTTGAGCTTTGTTTCCCCACTGATGAAGACTTTGAAACCATTATGCAAGAACCTTAAAGAGAACCTGTCACATAGTGTTTGCCACCTTGGCTGAGGACAGCACAAGCTAGTGTCAGACCTGCTGTTTCCAGCGCTGTGTCCCTTATTCTGTAAGATGCTGGAGTTTTCGTGTATTTAATGCTCAAATCTGCAGTTTTCAGCCAAAAGAGTCATTCGAAGAGTCATTCAGAGTGTCAGTTTTTTTCATGTCCCGCCCACCTGAGGCTAGCCCCGCCCACTTCAACTGACAAACCTATTACTTTGAATAGGTAGAAACATGTGAATAACTGTCAGTTGGCGGAGCTAGCCTTTGGTGGGCGGGCCTAACACCTGCTCATGAATAAGATTTGAGGGGTAAATGCTCTAAAACTGCTGCATCTTACAGATTAAGGGTCACAGTGCTGGAAACAGCAGGTCTGACACTGGCTTGTTCTACCCTCAACAAGGGGGGCACAACCTATGTGACAGGTTCCCTTTAAAGGAAGATTTGATTCCTGATCCCAAAGTTGCCATCATGCTGGATCTAGATATTTTATCCAGCTACATAAGTATTAATATTATTTAGTAGTAAGTAGTTATCTAAGCCTTTCCTGAAACCCTCAGCTGTTCCTGCTGTGGCCAGCTCCTCAGATGGCTATTCCACAGATTCATAATTCTCATGGTGAATAAGGCTTTTCTTTTATGAAGATTTGTAGGTTGAATCTTTTTTCTCCAGACGTAGAGAATGTCCTCTTGTCTTTTGAGGGGGTTTTCTCATGAAATAGCTTTTCCCCATACCTTTTGTAGGGGCCATTTATATACTTATATAAATTAATCTTGTCTCCCCGGAGCTGTCTTTTTTTTCTCAAGATTAAATAAGTTTCAATGTTTTAACCTCTCCTCATAACTAAGATGCTCCATTCCCCTTATTAGTTTGGTTGCTCGTCTTTGGTTGTACCGATGCTTCATACAACGGCAATATTACATCACAGTCCTGGGAGTCCAGGCCTCTTTTAATACACTCCAATATCCTGCTGGCCTTAGAGGCAGCTGATTGACATTTGTTTTTTTTGCTAAAAAAAAAAAAAAAAAAAGGAAGATCACTTGTCTAAGTGAAATGTGTTCTTTAAAGAATTTCCTTCTAAATACCTTTTACATGGACACAACAGAATTTGGGATGATATTCAACCAATAAAATGCACCCAACTTCACTTCACATAGTTCTAAAATGTAGGCCTATAATTATTAGTACGTACGCTAATATTCAAATTACATTTTTCAAAATTGATTCTTCATTTATTCAGCCATTATATCTATATACATTTCGGCTTTTCATTATCAATGAACCGAGTAGAGAAAAGAATTTCTTTAAACACCAGTGATCTCCATAGGACCTGGTATTCTGTTCATTTAGTCCATCATAGATTTGTTTTCCAAATAGATCTTCATATCTGTAGCTCCTCTGGCTCAGACGGATGTGTGCAAATCTTTCTTGTGCCCAGGTATAGATGAGATTATACAAGGAGTCTGTAGTGTCTTATTTTGTAATGTTTGTGCTTTAAATTTATCGGTTATCTTTCATTTCCTATGTATTCAATTGGATTCATCCGGGGTAGTGGACCTTTGACATTTGGCGCCTATTTTCTGTGTTTTTTGCTGCACATTAACCATGGTCAGCTGAAGATGTCTAACTGTTAAAGGGGTTCTGCCATTAGTAGCAAGCATGACCGCCACTCGCACGCCGACTGAATAGCTGGTCGCGCGTGCGCAGTCACTCTCTATTTTGTTCTATGGGAGTTGCGTTCAGCTCTGCTCGAAACTCCCATAGAACAGAACAGAGAGGCCGTGCGCCAGCACGACTGGCTCCCTGGTCTGCACTGTGCGTTTCGGGGGCCCATTCCCAAGATAGGTGCGAGTTCCACCTCTGGGACCTGCACCTATCAGACAAAAGTGTTATATCTTAGTGGTATGCCATCATTGTCTATTGTGGCAAAACCCCTTTACGAGCATCGGGTCTAATGAGTGTTGGTTACAGAGTGCTTGCCAGTGTTCCTGATAAGACAGGTCCTCCTTTAATCATATTGGAGTTAGTGTACCGTGCAACCCGCGAGCTATACATTCAGTTTTTATATATTCCATTAGTGTGGAGGTGTGTGAGATTAGGTTTGCTTCTTCAATCCCTCTATTTTTCTAGGGAGGTTTTCTTGGGTTTCATTTCGTTTACCCAAAAAGAGTCCAGACTTTCTGCTCGTTGCAGGATATTGTTCCTCTGTTTCAAAAAACGTTAACATTTCTGCTTTCTTGTCTGCAAGTCTAGGTTTTTTAGGACATATTTCAGGGCCGAAGTGCGCTGCATTGCTCCCAGAAATGCACCCGGGACTTAGGGTAATCCTGGATCTCATAGAGAGCTGTGATTACCTGCCGTCTTCCCTGCCGCGTATTCAGTGTCGGACTGGAGGGTCTGGGGCCCACAGGGGAGTTGATCTTGGGGGGCCCCAAACCCAAACTGTACATGAAAATATTACCGGCCTTTTCGGACATAAATTGCGCCCATTTTACCACCTAATACAGTGTGCAAAACAGAAGTGTATTGGGGTAGTACAATAGCAAGAGAGCCCACACATAGTCAGTCCTAACATATCATAGACACAGGGCAAGTAGCTCCAATCCACACCCCCCCTCCACCCACATACACTATCCCCTCCACCCACATACACTATCCCCCTCCACCCGCATACAATATCCCCCTCCCCCCGCATACACTATCCCCTCCGCCCGCATACACTATCCCCTCCGCCCACATACAATATCCCCCTCCAACGTTTCCTTGGCCCACGCACCTCACCACCTTCTAAAATAATCACCAGCAAGAAAGGAAGTCTAACTCCCAATCACAGGGTCAGGTGTTCCCTCACTCTTACAATCGGGGACACATGTACTCTGCCACTATACTAATGCCAATATAACCTACAACACTGCTATATGGAGACCACATAGTGGTCCGACACCAGCTCAGGTCACACCACATTACAATATAAAAAATAACCCCTAAAATCAGGGACTCACCGGAGACGTCTTATCTGATGAGTCGTTCTCTTCTCTTTCCCTTTTCTTCTGCATCCGTTCCACACCGCCATGATGACTTGTCCCGGCCACAACTCATCCCTGCAGAAATTACACACAAATATCTTAGAACCCTTTAAATTTTTTCCAGCATTCTTTTCCCTATTCCCACCTCTGTACAAAACTTCCCAGGGGTAGGAGAGCGGGTACAAGCCATAATTTAAAGAGGCCTAGTTACCAAAGGGGGTTGGAGGGTGGGGAGAGGACTAGCCCCCCCTGGAGATAATGCTACAACTATGGGCTGCTGGCTGCTGCCCTCTCAATTATATTACCAGGTAGGTAGGCAAGACCCTAGGTAGGTAGGCAAATGGGCAAGGTTCCAGGTAACTAGATAGGCCCTATTTAGGTAGGTAGACCCCCGCTGGATAAGTTGCTAGGCCAGCCCCAGGCAGGCTGGTGGGTACCTAGCCACAGGTGGGTAGGTAAATAGCCCCCATGTAGATAAGCAGGCCCCAGTTAGGAAAGTAGATAGGCTACAGTTAGGTTTTGGGGGACCCCAGTTGGTTAGGCGTAGGTAGGTGGTTTCCCCCAGTTAGGAAAACTGTAGGTAGTTAGGGTCCCCTTTATATAGGCTGCAAGCAGTTTTGGGACCCCTTTAGGTAGTATACAGGCAGTTAGGGGCCCCCTTTGGGTTTGTATAACAGACAGTTAGGGTCTCCTTTAGGTAGTATACAGTTAGGGGGTCTCCTTTAAAGGGAGTATAAAGGGAGTTTGGGGCCTCCTTTAAGGGACTATACAGGCAGTTAGGGGCCTCCTTTAGGTACTAAAACCAGGCAGTTTAGGGCCTCTTTAGGTAGTATACAGGGAGTTAGGGGGCCCCCTTTAGGTACTATACAGGCATTTAGGGGTCTCTTTTAGATAGTATACAAAGGGAGTTAGGGTCCTTTTAGATAGTATACAGGGAGTTTAGGGGCCTCCTTTAGGTAGTGTGCAGGTAGTTAGGGCCTCCTTTAGGTAGTGGCAGATGTCAGGCCCCCCCCCCTTTAAATACTGTGGAGGTAGTCCGGGCCCCTTTAGTATTTAGGTAGTCAGGGCCCCCCTTTAGTATTTAGGTAGTCAGGGCCCCCCTTTAGTATTTAGGTAGTCAGGGCCCCCCCTTTAGTATTTAGGTAGTCCAGGTCCCCTCTGGTAGTCAGATCCCCCTTTGTATTAGCCAGGGCCCCCCTTTGTATTAGCCAGGGTCCCCCTTTGTATTAGCCAGAGCCCCTCTTTGTATTAGCCAGGGCCCCTCTTTATATTAGCCAGGGCCCCTCTTTGTATTAGCCAGGGCCCCCCTTTTATTAGCCAGGGCCCCCCTTGTATTAGCCAGGGCCCCCCTTTGTAGCCAGGGCCTCCCTTTCATTAGCCAGGCCCTCCTTTGTAGTCAGGGCCCCCCTTTGTAGCCAGGGCCCACCTTTCATTAGCCAGGGCCCCCTTTGTAGTCAGGGCCCCCCTTTCATTAGCCAGGGCCCCCCTTGTATTAGCCAGGGCCCCCCTTGTATTAGCCAGGGCCCCCTTTGTATGAGCCAGGCCCCCCTTTGTAGTCCGGGCCCCCTTTTTAGAAAGGGCCCCCCTTTCATTAGCCAGGGCCTCCCTGTCTACTAGCCAGGGCCCCCTTTGTATTAGCCAGGCCCCCCTTTGTAGTCAGGGCCCCCTTTCATTAGCCAGGGCCCCCCTGTCTACTAGCCAGGGCCCCCTTTGTATTAGCCAGTGCCCCCTTTGTATTAGCCAGGGCCCCCTTTGTTGTGAGGGCCCCCTTTGTAGCCAGGGCCCCCTTTGTAGTAGTCAGGGCCCCTGTAGGTAAATTTAAAAAAAAAACAAACAGCCACTTACCTGGCTCCGGCTCCCGCCCCTGGACGGTCCCGGCCGCTCCGAGCTGCCGCCCTGCATAGGCGGCGCTGTGATGTGAAGTCACCGCGCGCCTATGTCAGCAGTAAGGGCCGGCGCTCGGCAGGCTGTAGGCCTAACACCTTCAGCCTGCCAGGGAGAGCAGCGCAGCACAGCGCTAGTGGCGCTGTGCTCCGCTAACACCGCGCAGCCCCGGGAGTCGGGGACATTAGTCCCCAACTCCCGGGCCGGTCTCCGGGCGCTCGGGACCGGATCGCGCGGACGGGCCCCAGGGAGCGACAGCACTGCCTCCAGGGCCCACAGCAGCTCGGGGAGGGGCCCTCTGGGGGATTCACCGATCCCCCGGCGGCCCAGTCCGAGCCTGTGCGTATTGAACACTGGGGTAAAGAAGTGGCATGTCACTTCTTTCTGGCGTATACGTGGCTGGGATAAGGAAAGTGAATGGGGCCGGCCCCTGTGCACTTTAGAAGAACGCGCTGATCAGTGCATTCTTCTAAACACATGGCGTCTTACAGCGCGCACAGGTACCCGCTGCAAGACGCCGTGTGAGCATACCCATATGTTTCCACAGCGTCTTGCAGGCATTTAGCGACATGTACTGTGCCCGCTGTTATAAATATGCTGCTTCAAAGGCCGCGCTCGCCAGCACTTACTTCTCAAGCGCTCCCGCTGACATTCACTTTCCCGGCAGCTATGATTTTACCGTATTTGCAGGGTGTATTGCAGCTCCTGTTACGTGCGGATGTACGTCCTGCAAGTGCTGCAGTTTTTTTAATCAACATTTTTTTTTTTACACAAATATTGGTTTAAGTCTCTGGAAGTTATATTCACACTCCTTAGACCTTCCAGACATTGTTTAGTAGACTTTTCACAGGTTACTAGTGTGTAAATAGGGATCTTCCTTTACTCTATTGCAATCAGTCTTAGAATTATTAGTTCACACTCAATATTGCAAATTAATTTTTCAAAATGGAATCTTCATTTATTCAGCCATTATATCTATATACATTTCTGCGTTTCTTTATGCATGACGGAGTATAGAAAAGAATTTCTTTAAAACACAAGAGTGGAAACATAGCCTTAAAGGGAATGTGTCATCAAAAATGACTTATTGTTTAACTCGCGTTTCTATGTTCAACACATTTTTTAAGAATTTTTGGTTATTTTTTTTTTTTATTTTCCAGATCACTTCCAATCTTTTTTTAATAATTCTTAAATCCTGCAGTTTTCACTTTGGCCACTAGGCCTGATAATAGTGTGACACTTCCTGTTCTGTACAGAAAGATTCTCAGTTGTCTGCTCATTATCAGCACAAAGAGGGTGAAACTGAAAGGAGACACCAGTGTGAATAGATGACACATTCCCTTTAAATAATTCAGGAGTTTATTTCTCTTTGAAACCTCTAACCGAGACACCATCTGCTGTTATAAACAAGGGATTGAACTTTGTACCGGTTCATGATTTTCCTACATTGGAGTTGATGACAGACATCTATAGGTTTTGTGGTCAAATACAGATGAAAATTTGGGAAAGTATATACGGAATGAAGACAATATTTCAAATAAACTACGTTATGTAGCAGACGTTTTTTGCACATCCATCTGAGAAGGAGGAGCTACAGATATGAAGATCTATTTGGAAAACAAATCTATGATGGACTAAATGAACAGAATACCAGGTCCTATGGAGATGACTGGTTTTTGAAGAAATTATTTTCTCTACTCGGTCATTGATAATGAAGTGAAGAAATGTATATAGACATAATGGCTGAATAAGTAAGAATCAGCTTTGAAAAATTAATTTGGAATATTGGAGTGTGAACTAATAATTATAAGATTGATTGTAACAGAGTAAATCATTGCCCAGCCAGGATCAGAGGGGGGTAGTATTTTATTGTCCCTCTCCGTTCCCTATCAGGCCCCAACTCTGACCAAAGTCAAAAGAAACATCCTGAATTGAAGCCCACACGTACTAGAACTGAATGCAAACATTTATTTGGTAATTTAACAATATCCTTTAAGGGGTCAACGCTTTACCTCTGACCATTCCCCTGAAGCTTCACTGATCATTAGGGGAACCTGGTGATCAGCTATTATCACCAGAGAAAACCATTGCTACCGGGCCAACTGGGTTAGGGAGCACTCGGTAGCCAAGGAAAGGCTCGTCATAGGGTAACCCTACTCCGAATGCCCTGACCCTTTAAGACTTAGATGACTGCTTGGAGGACATCACTTCTGTATGTCCGATCCTGTAACCTTTTCTCTCCTGAACACCAAAGGTTTGGAGGTTTTGTGTTGCAGTAAAAGCAGAATAGTCCTTATACTTTCTAGACCTTATTTAGTAGACTTTTCACAGATTACTAGTGTGTTAATAGGGAGTAGTGTCAGGGCATTCGGAATGGGGTTACCCTACGACGAGCCTTTCCTTGGCTACCAAGTGTAACCTAACCCGGTTGGCCCGATAGCAATAGTTTTCTCTGGCGATAATAGCTGATCACCAGGTTCTCCTAATGATCAGTGAAGCCTCAGGGGAATGGTCAAAGGTAAAGCGTTGACCCCTTAAAGGATATTGTTAAATTACAGAATATACATTTGCATTCAGTTTTAGTACATGTGGGCTTTAATTCAGGATGTCTCTTTTGACTTTGGTCAGAGTTGGTGCCTGACAGGGAAGGGAGAGGGACAATAAAATACCAACCCCCTCTGTCCCTGGATGGGCAATGATTTTTAGTATCTACATCCTAAGCTAAAATAGCATGGTTACCCTGTAGAACAGGCCTGTACCCCATACGGCGCGCGGGCTGTATGAGGCCGACAAAGGGTTTCATGTGGCCAGTAAAGAATCCCCACACTTCAAATCAACTTCAGGCCTTTTATCTGCTTAATTGAGAATGACATAACGAAGGAATTGCCCACACCTGCCCATGAAACAACCCTTAAGTCAATTGTCCATTTACTTATGGTCCCTATGAAAACTGGGGGGGAGGGGGGGTTTACATGTTAAAGGAGTTATCTCACTACAGGCTTTCAGCCTACCTCAGTGTGTCTGGCACCATAGGATTTTTGAATTCAGGGACGTGCTTCTTGTCTGCCTCTTCTCTTCCCCTCAGCACACAGACAGCTCTCCTCCTCAGACTGCAGTAACTTCTATACAGCAGGGGGAGGGCGAGGGGGTTTGCTGCCAGAGTTAACCCTGTGTATGCCTGCCTAGTTGCTGAGGGTGCTCACTGCTGGATCAGCTGCACTGTGCGCTGCTGTGGCCAGCTTTTTGCTGCTCCTCTCCCCAGAGTCAGGAGACAGCAAAGGGGGAGGGCTGATCTTTTGAGTGGCTATGGAGCCAGAGGGGCTGTGAAGCTGTGTATGCTAATAGCAGATCAGGGGGGATGTAAAGGTTCCTATAACCCCCTGCTTAGCATACAAATCCAAAGGACTCTCAAGCAACAACAAAAAAACCCTGTCAGAACAGACACAGGGCAGCGTGAAGTGTGTTACTATAATCAAAATGTGTCACTAATAAAAGCAGAGCAGGGAGGGATATGAACCGTCACATGCCCCCCTGATCTGTTTATTAGTATAAATCCAAAGCTCCACGACACATGGGGTTATAGTAACACACACTTCAATGCTGTCGCATCCTACTGACCACAGATCAGCCTCACCTCTACTCTCAATCTGTGTAGAGAGCAGGAGGGAGCAGGCACACACAGGGTTAATCCAGGAAGCACAGCTACACAGACACAGAAGCCCTCCACCTCCCCTACAGAAGCATACTGTGAGGGAGGGGCTCTGTGCTCCAACCTGTATTGAGAAGCTGATGAGTCACCAGCACTGGCAGCCAGTGAGATCAAAATCAACAGGTCGGTGGCTATAGTGATTTGAGGAGCTGATGTACTCCTACTACCAGGGATAACTCAAAATAAGTAGGACATTTGTAATGAACATATATTGCAAAGCTGCTTGTTTTTTAAAGATCTTTTAATTAAAACAATCATTGTAGCGAGACAACCCCTTTAAGGAGCTGAAACTCCTAAACCCTTCATCCAATTTTAATGTGGATCCCCTCAAATGAAAGCAGAAAGTATGGACTTTATGTCCATTATATAATAACTTGAATATGTTTTAGTAAAAGGTAAAAAAAAAAAAAAAAATTTTGTCCAAATACATATGGACCTAACTGTATATGGTATTACAATGGTGATCCCATTAGGTTAAGGGTAGGAAATTTATATTGCTCCAGTGAGAACTAAGAACACCATTGTATGCGATTACTCTTGACACCCACTGGTTTAACACTTTAGGGCACCTTGTACATTCTTTAGGCAAGTCCCACTTACCTTGCTCCTTTCTCTACCATGGGTTCCCTCTAGGTGGTATCATGGATGGCTATTTGAGTATTCTAGTTTTTCTATGTGGCAGCATTGACCGCGAAGTGGTGCCAACAGCAGATGAAACATTATGGTGCCGCCACTGCCAGTTGATGCCATTGATCGTCAGTGGTTACATCACTCGGACCCCCTCTGAGCAAACATCTTAGCAATTTGCCATTAAATTATTGAGTTTATAAATCTCCAAACTTTGTGCCTAAATTGTAAAATTTCATAAAATTTAAAAAAAAAAAAAAAAATGCGGAACAGATGACACAAACAGTCTGGCTGCTTTATAACAAAAGTCAAATTTTAATAGATATTTTATATATAAAGATTTTCTTACTACAAAAAATACAGACAAAATGTAGTATTTGAAGAATTTTTTCCACAATAAATAGTCCACATTTATAACTGTACAGAGCCGGGGGTTAGCGAGCAGATATACAGTGATAGCATGAAACACAAATACATGTCGCTTAAAAAATACAATAACTTAGAGCAGTGGTCTCCAAGCCGTGGATCCTCGGCTGTTGCAGATCATCTTCGAGCACGCATAAGATCCTATGGTGCGATCAGGGCATGCTGGACATTGTAATGTGCAACAGCTGGAGACAACGTTGGAGAATACCGCCTTAGGAGTATAATGGTTGGCAAAGATCTTTCAATTGGCACTCCAGTATGGAAATCTGCATAGACAAGAACTAGAGCCCATAGCAGTTAAGTAAATTAGATAATTTTTGTAATATGTAGTTGAGAAATCGAGATAGATAATGATTGGTTGTTGCCATTGTTTCTCTACAGCAGGCCACGGGGGGCCCC
>JAODAL010028666.1:0-52937 GCA_025379985.1 Phyllomedusa bahiana | reverse complement strand
ATCCCCAAGCTCCCCTTGCATATTTAAGCAGGCACAACGTTTACAGCACCCTGCAGGGCTCTGGGCAGCCGGGAAATAGCTGTTTTTTAACGTACGTGCCAATAATTGGGACCGAAAAAAATTTTGTCGGAAAATTGGGGCGAAGTGCCGAACCGAATTTTTGAGAAATTCGGCCATCTCTAGTTATATGAAGAGGAAGAGCTACTCTGTGATAAATAGGGTTTATGAAGAGAGCTAGCTCTGTGATAAAAGGGTTTATATAAAAGGGAGAAAAGCTGAGCCTGTGATATTTTTGGGTTTATATGATAGGGGAGAAAGCTGACTCTGTGATATATGGGGTTATATATAAAGGAAAGAGCTACTCTGTGATTATAGGGTTATATGATAGAGGGAGAGGAGCTGACTCTTTAATAAGGGTTAATAATGGAGAAAAGCTGGGGCTCTGTGATATATAGGGTTATATGATAGAGGGAGAGGAGATGAGCTCTGTGATATATAGGGTTTATATGATAATGAGAGGAGTTTGAGCCTGATATATAGGGTTATATGATAGAGGAGAGAAGCTGAGCTCTGTGATATATATAGGGTTACATGATAGAGGAGAGGAGCTCTGTGATATATAGGGTTATATGATAGAGGAGCTGAGCTCTGTGATAAATAGGGTTATATGAAGGAGGAGAGGAGCTGAGCTCTGTGGTCTATAGGGTTATATGATAGAGGAGAGGAGCTCTGTGATATATAGGGTTATATGATAGAGGAGAGGGGCTCTGTGATATATAGGGTTATATGATAGAAGAGGAGCTGAGCTCTGTGATATATAGGGTTATATGATAGAGGAGAGGAGCTCTGTGATATATAGGGTTATATGATAGAGGAGCTGAGCTCTGCGATATATAGGGTTATATGATAGAGGAGCTCTGTGATATATAGGGTTATATGTTTGAGGAGCTGAGCTCTGTGATATATAGGGTTATATGATAGAGGAAAGGAGCTCTGTGATATATAGGGTTATATGATAGAGGAGATGATCTCTGTGCTATATAGAGTTATATGATAGAGGAGAGGAGCTCTGTGATATAAAGGGTTATATGATAGAGGAGAGGAGCTCTTTTGATATATAGGGTTTATATTTTTGAGGAGCTGGGGCTCTGTGAATATAGGGTTATATATAGGGGAAGAAAGCTCTGTGATATAATAGGGTTATATGATAAGGAGCTGATCTCTGTGCTTTATAGTGTTATTTGCTAGTGGAGAGGAGCTGAGCTCTGTGATATATAGTGTTATATGATAGAGGAGCTGAGCTCTGTGATATATAGGGTTATATGATAGAGGGAGAGGAGCTCTGTGATATATAGGGTTAAATATAAAAAGGGGGAAAGGAGCTCTGTGATATATAGGGTTAAAAGAGAGGAGCTGAGCTCTGTGATATATGGGGTTATATGATAGAGGAGAGGAGCTCTGTGATATATAGGGTTATATGATAAGGATAGAGAAGCTGAGCTCTGTGATATAAGGGTTATATGATAAGGAGAGGAGGCTCTGTGAATAATGGGTTTTATATAAATAAGGAGAGAAGCTGGGGCTCTGTGATATACAGGGTTATATGATAGAGGAGAGGAGCTGAGCTCTTGATATATAGGGTTATATGATGAGGAAGGGGGCTAGCTCTGTGATATATAGGTTATATGATAAAGGAGAGGAGCGAGTTTCTGTGATATATAGGGTTATATGATAGAGGAGCTGAGCTCTGTGATATATAGGGTTAATGAAGAGGAGCTGAGCTCTGTGATATATAGGGTAAATATGAAAGAGGCTGAGCTCTGGGATATATATTGGTTTATATGATAGAGGATTGAGCTCTGTGATATATAGGGTATATGATAGAGGGAGAGGAGCTGAGCTCTGTAATATATAGGTTATAGATAAGAGGAGGGGAAAGCTGAGCTCTGTGATATATAGGTTTATATGTATAGGGGAGAAGAGCTGAGCTCTGTGATAAAAAGGGGTTATATGATAGAGGAGAGGAGCTGAGCTCTGTGATATATAGGTTATATGATAGAGGAGAGGAACTGAGCTCTGTGATATATAGGGTTATATGATCGAGAAGCTGAGCTCTGTGATATATAGGGTTATATGACCCGAGAAGCTGAGCTCTGTGAATATAGGGTTTATATATAGAGGAGAGGAGCTGAGCATTGTGATATATAAGGGGTTATATGTTTAGAGGAGAGAAGCTGAGCTCTGTGATATATAGGATTATATGATAGAGGAAAGAAGCTGAGCTCTGTGATGTATAGGATTATATGATAGAGGAAAGAAGCTGAGCTCTGTGATATATAGGATTATATGATAGAGGAAAGAAGCTGAGCTCTGTGATATATAGGATTATATGATAGAGGATAGTAGCTGAGCTCTGTGATATATAGAGTTATGTATTAGAGGAGAGGAGCTGAGCTCTGTGAGCGCTGCCTTGCTTCTCTTTTGCAGTCATGGAAGAAAAACAGCTTGTTTCTTTTTCTTAATTTCTCAGTTTGTTCCATATAGTGACAACACACTTTCTTGTGACATCCAATGGAGCCTGACAATTCCTTACATACTCTACCACACTGAGAACATACAAACACACCTCCACACAATCGGAGGATACAATCTCCATAAGATAACAATATAGCATTATTAAAACTAAGAAAAATGGCTCATCCCAAAATGGATGAGACACTATCAGCTCAAAAGTGCAGCTATAAATTAAAAAAACTGAATAGAAGGCTGGAAAAATAAATCCCTTTATTTTCCTTTTATCATAAGTTTCCAAGTATGAAACCGTAAGAAACTGAGTTTTATGAAGTTAGAATGCAAAGGGTTTCTTTGAACTCACTGAGTCCACCTCATCATGCAGTAACCTACATAATATACATTGCTCCCTAATTACTACACACGGTGTGCGCTTTGCTTTGTCTTTTCCCGTTACCCAATTCTATTTATTTCCAGCACAGCATGATTAAAGGGGTTGTCTCACTACATTGATTCATCTCACCTCAGTCCTGTTTTCTTGGTTTCATTTTGAATTCAGGGGCGTGTTTACTGGTTTCTACTAGGCTGCAGTAGAAGCCAGGTCTGTAGCTATAGCAACCAGTGCTGGCAGCCTATCAGGATAGATCAAACAGGTCTGTAGCTATAGCAACCAGTGCTGGCAGCCTATCAGGAGAGTTTGAACAGGTCTGTAGCTATAGTGACCGGAGGAGCTGATGCAGCCCATACAAGAGGGGATATCTAGGAATAGGTAGGACAGGTTAATGGACATATATTGTAAAGTGACTTGTTTTTTCAAGATCTTTAACATAAAAAGCAGCAATCCCTGTAGTGAGACAACCCCTTTAAGGACTAGGGCTGCCATCAGAAATTTTGGGGCCCCATACAGCTGGAGCACCTGGGCTCTCCCACTCCGTCCCCGGCTGCGCCTCCAGCTGACCCAACCCCCCTGCCCCCCCCCCTCCCCATCCCTGGCCGTCCTGACAGAGCCCCACCCATCCCCCTTCGCATAACCATCACCCCCCGCCGTCCCCCCAGTAAAAGAAAAAATTGTTTCTGGGGTCACAAGGAAAAAAAAATGCAACGGTGCCATTGTTTTATGGATTTAGTTCTTGCTGGATTATACAAGGTACAGCCTATCTGTATTTTGTGGGTCAATACGTATACAAGGGCCAGCAAATACCATCACTATAATGTTACTGAGCAAACCAATATACCCAGACCAATATTGCCAAGCAACAACATACAAATACTAAATAATACCGCCACCTATCACTACCATATACTGACAAGCACACTATAATATTATTGACTAAACCAGTATAAGACCAATATCACAAAACAACAACAATTTACAAGCACCTAATAATACTGCCACATCATCACCACATATCTCCAACATAACAATACTGAATAATACCACCATACTGTTACTGAATATAAACCATTACATCAAGACCAATATTTCCTCCATACAGTGATCCTATAGTGGTAGATACCAGGTACACAGGTGCTTTGCAAATACTTTACTTATATTTAGGGTCTCAAAGGTGACATCTTGTCTGAGGAGTCGTTCACTTTCCCTTTTCTTCTCTATTCAGTCCAGACCTCCATGGTGATTTACTCCGTCCACCACTCACCCCTGCAGAATTTACAACATAAACACCTGAGACTCCTCCCTTTGTTTTATTATTTTCCCAACTGAGTGCCCCCTCCCCCCATGTACAGACTCCACCTCCATAATGGCCCAAACGGTAATGATTACCCCCGTTAATTATCTGCCCCCCAGTATGTAAGCAGGTACACTCAGGAACCCCCAGTCGGTATGTAGGTAAAATGGGGCCCTTGGGCGGTAGCTAGGTAGCTTAGGGAGTTGTAGGTAGCTTAAGGCCCGTTGTAGGTAGCTTAAGTTCCCCCTGTAGATAGAATAGGCCCCCCTGTAGTTTAGGGGCCCCTGTAGTCAGAATCGCTCCCCTGTAGGCAGGATAGCCCTCCCCTCCCCTTCAGTGTTAGGGCCTCCTCCTCCTCTTCCTTCAGTGTTAGGGCCCCCTCCTCCTCTTCCTCCAGTGTAAGGGGCCCCTTCCAGTGTTAGGGGCCCCCTCCAGTGTTAGGGCCCCCTCTAGTATTAGGGCCTTCTTCAGTATTATGGCCCTCTTCAGTGTTAGGGCCCCCCCCCTGTAGTCAGAATAGCCCCCCTGTAGGCAGGATAGCCCCTCCTCCTCCTCCTTCAGTGTTAGGGCCTCCTCCTCCTCTTCCTTCAGTGTTAGGGCCCCCTCCTCCTCTTCCTCCAGTGTAAGGGGCCCCCTCCAGTGTTAGGGCCCCCTCAAGTGTTAGGGCCCTCTTCAGTATTATGGCCCTCTTCAGTGTTCGGGCCCCCCCCCCTCCCCGTAGCTGATTAGGGCCCAACCTGGCTTCACAGACCGCCCAGGCCCATAGAGCATACCGTTTTGACTCCCCATCGGGGCCCTTTTAAAGGGAATAGGGGCCAAAATTTGCAACTAGCCAACTTGCACATGGCTATAAAGTAGGACAACAAGTGAGTCTTACGGGGTTGGCCCATCTAGGTGTTTTCATGCTTCACAGCCTCATGAGGTCACAATATCTGTGCAGGTTGTGGGCAGGTCTACTTCAGCACTTGACATTTCACTCGCTCGCTTCCATTTCTGCTGTCCCTTTTACACGATGTTGGTAAGGGGTTAAAAAAAAAAATGACACTCCAACGAATTCTAGCTATAAATGTAAGCATCAGGGTTTATTGAAAAGCTAACATGCTCCCCAAACACACGCTGCTGCTGAGTGTTTTTGTTATCTTTGAGTAATTACACATAAAATGCTCTGCAACTTACCGAATACAGGCTCCCAGCTTAGTAATGCTAAAGAATAAAGTTTTTTTTACACTAAGGGCAGGTTCACATGGCGTATAGCGGTGAGTACTGGGCGTGCTGCTATATACCTGTTCTTTTAGAAGTAAGCACAGGCCAGCAAAAATTTTCTAAACCCTCGGCCCTGCCCCCCCATTTACCTGCCTTTTCCCCCCTGAACCCTAGGAAATGCTGTAAAATAATAGCAATTAATGAGTGCTATGATTTTACCGCCTTTGATGGGTGTAATACGAGCGTATTGCAGCACAAATAAGCCCCGAAGTATGCCCCACAAAAAAGCCCGGTTTACCCTAACAAGATAAGATTAGAGACTTAGCAGCTCCCTTCTGTTGATAAGACACAGCAGGAAGTTACAGTATCCACCCTCCGACCCTGCTAAGCAGAGAGGAGTCACCAGCCCGGGCCCCGTTAGAGCAAGAGAGGTGGCCCCCAGCCCGGCCACTCTAAAGCAGAGAGAAACACCACCCGGGCCCCTGTTAAGAGGAAAGGAGGTCACCAAACCCCCCCACATTTAGGGAAGAAAAGAGGTCACCATCTCAGTCATTGTTAGAGCAGAGAGATGTGGTCACCAGTTCAACCACGGTTAGAGCAGAGAGAGGTGGTCACCAGCCCCCGCCCCCGTTAGGGCAAGAAAAGGGGTTAAAACCCGCCCGCCACTGCTAGAGCAGAAATATATTTTGGGAACTAGGGGAAAGTTGTGACACCATTAGGAGAGAACAGCAATGTATTTGGTCTTCTTTCACCTTTACCTACATGTTTAAAGCTAATTGATGAGATGGGAACACTCCCTCATCATGTTTCAAAAATGCAATTTTCTCTATAAGGGGCCGTTTACACGGCAGTGGACAAATACCGGAAACCGGACGGAAGATTGTGCATGTTCAATGTTTTTTTCGCCGAGGGCCGCGGGGTGGGAAAACCCATGCAGTGGGGCTGCTGCACGGGGTTTTCCCTAGAGCACCATCTCTCATTTTCGCCCCGGGTTTTTTTTTTGGCGGTCTGCAAAACCGCAAACGGGATGAAAAACCGGCCGAAAACCCGTGCAGTGGGGACATGCCCTAATAAAAAACAAAAAACAAAAAAAACTGAAAATGAAGAACGAGTCTCTTCTCAGATTCAATAAGTGCAGAACATTGTGTCTCCTGTGTTACACTGTGCAAATGCCTGAGTCTGCAGCACTTATCGTCCTTAGGATTACATAACGTTTCATGTAGCTCTTGTCTAGTTGTGATACATGTTGATGTAAACCAATTATCTGTGTTCTGCGGGAGTTGCAAAGAATTTTTTTTTCCTTCCAAGAGATAACCCCTTAACATTGACTTGTATTAAATCTAAGCCCTTTACAAACACAGCGTGTGCCGAGTGCACCGGGATATGTTTTAGGCCAATTCTGTGCTCAGCTCGGTAGAAAATGCAGAATTTCCCCCATCTTTTTTCAGATGGTGCACATGACTCCTGGCCGCCTGGTGCAGACAATAAGCATCCACGCCACAATTCAACTTCTGCAGGGAAACCCAAAACCCAAACCCACTAGGAGGACCCCCGGCCCCTCCGCTGCAAGCAATCAGCCACCTCTATACAGCAGAACAACACAGAGCTTTGTTGGGACAGAAACAGAGGACAGACAGACCGGCCGAGAGGGGAGAACAATCATACAAAGGAAGATGCACCGCCAGCAGCTTCCACAAGACTACAGCACAGAGCTACCCCATATCTATCTATCTATCTATCATCTATCTATCTACTACCCATTATCTATCTATCTCCTATCTACTATCTATCATCTATCTACTATCTACTATCTATCTATCCCATATCTATCTATCTCATATCATCCAATCTATCTATCTAATCTTTTATCTTCCTATCTATCTATTTTCTTCTATCTATCTAAACTATCTATCTATCCCATATCTATTATCTCAAATCATCTATCTCATATCTATCCATCATTCTATCTATCTACATCCAATCTATCTACATCTAAAATCTAAAATTTTTATCTATCTATCTATCTATCTCATTTATCTAACCATATCTACTATCTATCACATCTATCTATCCATCCATTATCTACTCAAGCTATCATCTATCTCATACTATCTACCTTACTTTTTATCTATCATCTATCTATCTCAAATCTATCTATCTCATCTATCTATCCATCTATCTGTCTATCTATCTCATATCTATCTATCTCTCTATCTACCTATCTATCTATCTCCTAACTCTATATATCTATCTATCTATCTATCTATCTATCTATCTATCTATCTATCTATCTATCTCATACCTTCTATCTATCTATCTATCTATCTATCTATCTATCTCATACCTCTATCTATCTATCTCATACCTCTATCTATCTATCTATCTATCTATCTATCTCATACCTCTATCTATCTATCTATCTATCTATCTATCTATCTATCTATCTATCTATCTATCTATCTATCTATCTATCTCATATCTATCTATCTTTTCTATCTATCATCTCATACTATCAAATCTTCATCATCTATCATCTATCTATCCTCCATATCCCTACTATCTATCTCATATCTTCTATCCATCTATCCTATATACCCTATCTATCTCATTTTACTATCCATCTATCACTATCTCTATCTATCTATCTATCTATCTTCTATCTATCTACTATGTATCTTCTCATATCTACTATCATCTATCAAATCAACTATCTATCTATCTATCATCTATCTATCTATCTATCTATCTACTATCAGCTTTTTGTATATAGATATAAGGGGCCCTCCTAAAAAATATGAAGGGGGTTTCCATAAAAAAACTGACCTCAGTCACAAGTCAAAATGTACAGACCTGAAAACATTTTTACAGATTAGCTATTAGAGAATAGCTTGTATATGGTATAAGCTATATTCATTTTTTTTTTCCAATCTGTGAGTGCGACTAATTTTTTTCTACCAATCTATCTATCTATCTATCTATCTATCTATCATCTTTATCAAACATCTATCTATCTAATATCTACTCATATCTATCTAATTCTATCTATATCTATCAACTATCTATCTATCTATCTATCTATCTAACTTTCTATCTATCTATCTATCCTTCTGAGCCAGTATCCATCCGAGCTCCTTAAATTTATGGTGCACTTTAGACAACTTGACAGCTGTACTGGAGTTCCAGGAGGTCTCCACTTTTTGTGGGGTTCACTTGGACGTTCTGGAAGATTTGGCAAGTATGCAATAAAGCAATCGCCATGCCATGTCAACCACAAAAAGTGCCAACGGAGTGCTGTTTCCCCCTCTGACCCCCTTGCTACAGCCCTGGTCTCATGCCTGAAATTCGCATATGCAAGAACAATACCATTTTACTAATCTGCATCACTGGTGGCAACGTTTAGGGAAAAGGATCTCTGCCCCCATAGAGTTCTTGCAAAATTAAAGGGGTTCTCCAGTAAAAAAAAAAATTGTTTTAAAGGAGCCAGGTGGTGCAGAAAAGAAAAAAGAATATTCACCTACTTTCCGCACCATTTGGGCCCCAAAGCTCTTCTTTTGATTTCGGGTTCTCGTCCCACACAGAAGGAGCCAACTCCTTCATTTACAATGGCCTCTCCTGCGTGTTGGCACAAGAACCAAGAAGAACCAAGAAGTCAAGAGGAGCCGATCACCAGCAGCTCGGGAGCGACAGCGGCCGGGAACAGCTAGTAAGTTGTTTTTTGGACCACCTTGGCCCCAATGGAGCATCTTTTTTTTACAGGACAACCTCTTTAACTAGTGGCTCTGTTATGCCCTCCTTAAACGCAGCCTTTACAAGAATGGGGCTTCCAGAGCTTACTGCATACTGATTTGCTGTCCATTTCAATGGGTAAATTGTATGTAGCTTGCTCCTGAGCTCCCCCTAGAGGGGACTGTCGGCAGACAGACTTTGATCTGAATGATATATAGTTCAAAGTGACTAAAAAACCAATACTTTCTTCCTATCACCACCGCAGTTCACTAACTCAGTCTGTGACTTTTCATTGCTTTATCACCTCCCTCCCCATTCATATCCTCCCAAGAGCATTGTGCTCCTCTAAGGGTGTCCTGAAAGTGTCAATTTCTTCCTAATGAAATTTCCAGGAGACCAATGTAAAGAGACTCCCTGTGGCATTTCACTAATGTAGAGGTGAGCCTGAGATGTAATTCCAATTTTTGAGATTAAATGGGTCAAGGGAAATTACTTAGCGGCCTGATTAGCATTATTGACAGAATTCACTCACATTATATCTCTTAGACCAGGTTACACATAAATGAAGCTGGATCAGGAGGGCGAGTAATGACAGGGGGGGGGGGGGGGGGGGGGGGGGGGGGGCGGAAAAAAGGGTCATTCACGTACTGAAAGTGCCACAAACAGAAAAACTGTAGACCTCCCCACACAAAGACAAATTAAAAAAAAAACAACAAAACCCAAATTAAACCCTTTACGGGTCGATGGGAAACCCGAAATCCAAGTTATGAACACTGACCCTTAACCTTTTTTAGTTATTTTACACTTTTTGGTCTTTTTTCCCGTGATCATTAGGATTTATTTTTATGAACTTTTTACATAAGATTTTTTTTTACTATAGATATAATGTAAAGGAAAATAGTAAAAATAAATAAAAAAATAAAAAAAAAGTCTGTTTTTCACATTTTTAATTTTTTTTAACAGAAAATGTGGTGCTAAACTACCTTTTTGTGATTGTGTCGCTTTGCCGGCACGGACATTTATATGTAGGAGCTGTAAAGTTTTAGGGACAGCGGGGGAGGGACAAAAAGTTCCAATTTGGCTTCTTAAGGCGACATGTATGATTTTTGCCACACAGACGTCATTTTTTTTTGCGCTCATTAGGAGTGTAGTATGCGCCTGAATCTATGAACCTGTTCTACTGCAGGTCATAGATTTATCGCTTTCTAGCTACAAAGCGACACTTCTGGCTCAGGTAAACCACTTTTAAAGTGCTCTACCTGTTCCAGCAGTAATGCGCCTGGATTTGCCGTACTGAAGCCATGAATGTTCAGGCAAGATGGTCTTTTACATCCCCAAAACATGTAAATAAAAAGTAATTAAAAATGATGACAACAAAATCAAACTTCAATTTACAAACCAAAGAGCCCTCACTCCGGTCCGTAGAAGGAAAAAATCATAAAGTTATTAGTCTTAGAAAATGGCGCTTAAAAACGTATTTAAAAAACAATTAAATGAATTGGAATCATACTGACGGGCAGAATACAGATAACATGTCCCCTACAAGAAAAGAGGGCACTGTTGTGTTTTTTTCTATTTCATTTAGATGGGGAGGGTGCAGCCACAAGTACCATGCATAAGCTTAGGACCAGGGGTTTTAATTTTTCTGTTGAGGAGAGGGACAGAGGGTGGAGGTGCCATTTAGGCCATTTGCACAGATACCAAAATGCCTTGTCCTGGCCCCATGTCAGGGATAGTGTGAATCAAGGGGGGTAATATCAAGTGCACAGGAACACACAACTTGGAAGGTAGAGAATTATATTTCACTGCCAATCTCAATTATTCAGTCTTTAGGGCACTCCTCCTGCTTAGGTCAAAGAAGGGATGGTTAATTACATGCGGGGGACACTAAGAAGGCCATAATCCCAGGTTCTGTCCTTCTAGGAGTATCCTAGCCAGAAGGCATGACTGCCAAATTCCCAAGTATGAATTTACCAACTCAGGCATACCAAATTTGAATATGACAGATTCATCATTTGGACTGATTTATATTATTCTTTAAGCTGAAAAGTCTCACCAATGAGACAGGAGGTGTGTCTGCATTCCTTGGCCATAATTTCATAATGGAAAACATGGATTATGGTCAACATTTGTTTGATGCATCATTTTTCCATTGTCATGTTCCATGTGCTCAGCTATCCCCTGTGCTCGGGTGCTGGTGATAGCCTGACTTACATGTATCTTTTTCCCACTTTTCTAATTAACACGTCTATCTTAATTGGCATAGCTGCCGAAAAGGCCCATTAGGACTCTGCCAAGCAACCTCCCACTTGAATAAATGATTTCAACACCTGCACAAAAAGGCATTGTAAAATAACTGCAACATGATATATCACAAACAACATTTATATACAAAACAAAGAAACTGAATTACAGATATGACCCCAGTGGCTTATTTTTCATACCCCTTTATTTTAGGGCCTGAGACATTGACTCACAGGTAAATTCCCAAGTCCGTCTATGTGGTCCATGTGATACAGCCTCTTTCCCCCACAACGGGGCCCATTCTCCAACGCCCTGGCCAGTGATCCTCCAGTGCCCTGCAGAACATGATACATCACACAAAACATTTATATATAAAACAATTAAGCAAACTAGAACTAGCAGTGGGTCCCCCGTTCTAGAGATTGGAGTTGATTCCAGCAGTGGGGCCCCCATTCTAGGGATCAGAGTTGATCCCAGCAGTGGAACCCCCATTCTAGGGATTGCCGTTGACCCCAACAGTAGAACCCCCATTCTAGGGATTTGAGTTGATTCTAGCAGTGGCGCCTCCGATCTAGAGATCTGAGCTGATCCCAACAGTGGGGTCCTCATTCTAATGATCAGAGTTGATCCCAGCAGTGTGGCCCCCATTCTAGATATCTGAGTTGATCCCAGCAGTGGAGCCCCCATTCTAGATATCTGTGTTGATCCCAGCAGTGGAACCCTCATTCTAATGATCAGAGTTGATCCCAGCAGTGGAACCCTCATTCTAGATATGTGAGTTGATCCCAGCAGTGGAACCCTCATTCTAATGATCAGAGTTGATCCCAGCAGGACCTCATTCTAGGGTCGGGGTAATCCAGCATGGGCCCTCATTCTAGGGATCAGAGTTGATCCCAGTAGTTGAACCCCCATTCTAGGGATCAGAGTTGATCCCAGCAGTGTGGCCCCCATTCTAGTTATCTGAGTTGATTCCAGCAATGGAACCCTCATTCTTATGATCAGAGTTGATCCCAGCAGTGGAGCCCCCATTCTAGGGATTAGAGCTGATCCCAGCAATGGGGTCTTCATTCTAATGATCACAGTTGATCTCAGCAGTGGGGCTCCCATTCTAGGGATTCGAGTTGATCTCAGCAGTGGGGCCCCCACTCTAGGGATCAGAGTTGATCCCATCAGTGGAACCCTCATTATAGGGATCAGAGTTGATCCCATCAGTGGAACCCTCATTATAGGGATCAGAGTTGATCCCATCAGTGGAACCCTCATTCTAGAGATCAGAGTTGATCCCAGCAGTGGAACCCTCATTCTAGTGATTGGGGTTAATCCCAGCATTGGGGCCCTCATTCTAGAGATCAGAGTTGATCCCATCAGTGGAACACTCATTCTAGGGATCAGGGTTGATCCCAGCATTGGGGCCCTCATTCTAGAGATCGGAGTTGATCCCATCAGTGGAACCCTCATTCTAGAGATCAGAGTTGATCCCAGCAGTGGAACCCTCATTCTAGGGATCGGGGTTGATCCCAGCATTGGGGCCCTCATTCTAGAGATCGGAGTTGATCCCAGCAGTGGGGCCCTCATTCTAGGGATCAGAGTTGATCCCAGTAGTTGAACCCCCATTCTAGGGATCAGAGTTGATCCCAGCAGTGTGGCCCCCATTCTAGTTATCTGAGTTGATCCCAGCAATGGAACCCTCATTCTAATGATCAGACTTGATCCCAGCACTGGAGCCCCCATTCTAGAGATCAGAGCTGATCCCAGAAGTGGGGACCTCATTCTAATGATCAGAGTTGATCCCAGCAGTGGAGCCCCCGTTCTAGGGATTTGAGCTGATCCCAGCAATGGGGTCTTCATTCTAATGATCACAGTTGATCTCAGCAGTGGGGCTCCCATTCTAGGGATTCGAGTTGATCCCCAGCAGTGGGGCCCCCACTCTAGGGATCAGAGTTGATCCCATCAGTGGAACCCTCATTATAGGGATCAGAGTTGAGCCCATCAGTGGAACCCTCATTATAGGGATCAGAGTTGATCCCATCAGTGGAACCCTCATTATAGGGATCGGAGTTGATCCCATCAGTGGAACCCTCATTATAGGGATCAGAGTTGATCCCATCAATGGAACCCTCATTCTAGAGATCAGAGTAGATCCCATCAGTGGAACCCTCATTATAGGGATCGGAGTTGATCCCATCAGTGGAACCCTCATTCTAGAGATCAGAGTTGATCCCAGCATTGGGGCCCTCATTCTAGTGATTGGAGTTGATCCCAGCAGTGGAGCCCCCATTCTAGAAATCTGAGTTGATCCCAGCAATGGGGCCCTCATTCTAATGATCAGTGTTGATCCCAGCAGTGGAGCCCCCCTTCTAGAGATCTGAGCTGATCCCAGCAATGGGGCCCCTATTGATCAGCAATGCATAATCTATCCTAAGAGTAAGTTGTAAATACCATTTGTGGGAATCCCTTTTAATAATGAATCATCTCAGTTACGACAAATCTGATGCAATAATCGGACCAGAAGGTTCTCCATAGCACAATGTTTTCGTTCTGGGAAGTCTACTCTTCGTTATAGTGTAAATCCATAATGTCTCCGTCCTCCTTGACTATGTCTCCTTGTTTTGACTTTGTATTTTTTCCAGGAAATGAAAGAAGCCTAGAGGCAAGCAGAGATCATTATAGCAGATTGTTTTATTAATTGTTCCTTGAATTTTCTGCCAGTTTGTTAACAGCGTCCAAGTAAACCACATAATCTGCACAACATATCATTTAGTGTTTAGATTAAATGGGTTATGGCACATGCTATGGGCTGTGGTACTAAAGCTTTGCTGGGGATTGCAGATGGAATACTGATTTTTTCCTTATCGACAAAGATAAGAAGACTTAGATGATCTCTGCTGAATTTGAAGAAACTGAAGAAACTATTGTGTCTTACAAAAGAATCATTTCACGGTTTGCCAGACGTTAAAAAAAAGCAACATATTCCCCAGGTGCAGACAACGTGTATGGGATGGCATTGGTTCATACAGTGTTTTAAAGTGGAGTTCACAATTGAATTAAAGGGGGTTGTCTCCTTAAAGGGATTTTGCCACAAAGTAAAATTGACGTGAGAAGCTTGCAAATTAAATAATTAACATTTTCACCATTCATTATTATTAAAAATTCTGCACCGTTTTTGTTTTAGCTGCTCCTTTAGTGATCCATTGTTTACAGCTCGTCTCCAGGGGATACGACCAGGGCTGAGAGCTCCTCACTCCTGGTCAGACATGCTCAGACATCCCCTCTCTTCTCAGGCAGCTACTGAGTGTTCAAACCACAGGTGCTTCCTGTCCTCTGTCCTCCTTAGTAATTAGGGAAACAGTGCAAATAAATAAAAAAGAAACCTCAAATTGTTTGAAAAATTTACCTTGGAAGTCCTAAAACAAAAAAAAACCTTTTTAACAATGGGGAAAGCCGGGTTTAAAAACCTTTTTGGGTTTAAGCTTTTCAAAAAATCAAATTTCCCCTTTCTGGACACGGGCTGGGTGGACTTTTTTTTAGAAAAAATTGGGCAAACCCCCCTTTAAAGAATATTTTTAAAAAAATTGCCCCAAATTTGGTATTTTTTTTTTAGCCCCCTAAAAAACCCCAAAAAGGGGCAAACAAGTTTTTCCCAAAAAAAAAATAAAAAAGGGGCAAATCCACTTTAAAATTTTTTTTTAAAATTTGAAAAAAAATAAAAATTTTTTTCCAAAAAAGGGGAAACCAAAATTTTAAAATTTTGGGTTTTAAAAGCATTTTCCCCGAAAAAAACAAGTATTTCCCAAAACCCGGGTTTTTCCCCCCAAAAGGGGCCCCCGGGGGCCCGGGGGGGCCCCCCCCTGGGGGTTTTATGTTTTTTAAAAAACTTTTACCTCAATTTATTATAATTTTTTAAAACTCCCAAAAATTTTTTAAAACCCGGGAAACAAAAACCCTAACCCCCCCCTTTTTGGCAGCAAACCCCCTCAAAAAATTTTTTAAAAACAACCTCCCCCCCCCCTTTGGGCCAAAAATAAAAAACCCCCCTTTAGCCCTTTTTTGAAAAAAAAAACCCGGGGGCCGGGGGTTTTCCCAAAGGGCCCCCAACCGGCCCATACCATCAATTAAATTTGGGGGACTCTTTACCTGGGTTAAAAAATTTGGGGGGTTTTAGCCTTATTTAAGGGGGGGTTTGGGCCCCTGACCCCCCGGGTTTGGGGGAAATCCAGAAGGGGGGAAATTGGGGAAACAAAAAGGGGGGAAAGGTCGGGAAATTTAAAATAGTACTTTTTGGTTTTTTTTAATGTGGGGGCTTTTTTATTATGTAAAAAAAAGGGAAAACTTAAATAACGGGAATATACTTTAAACAAAATTTAAGGGACTTGTGGTTTGAGGGGGGTTGGAGGGGGCCCCCCTTTTTGGGGGGTTCTCGACTTATTTTTTTAAAATTAAAAGGTATCTTTTTAGGGGCAGTAACGTGAAAATTATCCCTAAATGTTAGGAGGGGAATTTTTTCCCTATTGGATAAATTTTTTTTTTAAATTTTAATCATATTTAATAAAGATTAATTTTAGAATGTGGATTTGCTAGCTCTTTTTCAGTGATTTTTTATTTTTTTATTTACAAAAACTCCTTTTTTTTACTCCAAGGAATAAGCAAGTATGGCCACCTTTTTTTTTTTTCTCAAAGTCCCCCACGTGGGCCACCTTTTTAAGTGTGGGGGAGTTGGACGTGGCTTTTTAGTTTTGTTTTCTCCTTCCTTCTAGGGAATATTTCAGGACTAAAAGGGATAAAGCCCCACCCCGTTTTTTGCTCAGTAAAAAAAACTTCATGTGTCCACCTTTTAAGTTTTGGCGGGGGTGGGGGGCTGCCGGTTTTGTTTTCCCTCTCCCTTCATATGGGGAAATTCAAGGGAAAAGTTAATATAGCTCCACCTGCTGCTTTTTCTCAATGTCCTCACTGGGTCTCCTCAGTAGGTGGCAAGGTGGACGTGGTTGCTCAGGTTTGTGTCCCTCTCTTCTCCGCTGGGTTTGTTCCGAGATCTCTTGGGTGGTGACTCCAATGACTCTAATGTTACTGCATTTTCTCTGCTTCTCAGAGAAGATGTTAAGAAATTGAAGCTATATCCACCTCCTCTGCCAAGCTGAGAAGATGGGCAGCATCGGAGGCAACTACTTCCCTACACCAGAGATCCATCACATACTAGCTGGAGAGAACATGGGCAGCGCCGGAGGCAGCTACTGCCCTACACCACAGATCTATCCCATATTAGCTGCAGAGAAGATGGTGCAGCATCGGAGGCAGCTACCTCCCTGCATCAAGGAATCAATCCCAAACCGGCTGCACAGAAGATGGGCAGCATTGATGGCAGCTACCTTCCTACACCAGGGACCCATCCCATACCGGCTGCAGAGAAGATGGGCAGCATTGAAGGCAGCTACCTTCCTACACCAGGGACCCATCCCAAAAGGCTGGGAAAATGGGCATTAAAACAGCACCCCCCTACACCAGGGACCCCTCCCATACCGGCTAAGGGGAAAATGGGCAGCAGAGGGAGCTACCTTCCCACACCCGGACCCCCCCCCATACTGGCGAAAAAGGGGGAAGGTCGGAGGCAGCTACCTCCCCCACCCCCGGGGCCATTCCATACGCTAGGGAAAAAAGGTGCAGGTCGGAGCAGCTACCTCCCTACACCAGGGACCCATCCCATACTGGCTGTAGGGAAGATGGTGCAGCACCAGAGGCAGCTACCTCCCTACACCAGGGACCCTTCCCATTTCCGTTGGAGAAAAGCAAGATCAGGCATGGATGTCCATCTTGGCAGACAAGGTGGACATAGTAAAACTATTGAAAAAGAAGCAGCAGGTGGCGCTCTGCTAACAGTACTATTAATTTTTGCTTCTCTCTTTTCTCCACTGAAGGGAGGGATCTCTGCTGAGATGAATCTCCGACCGCTGAAGCTGTGCAGCCTTTTCAACTAAACATACAGAAGTCTTTTATCTTCTATCAATGTATACACAGTAATGGTGAACACCAAAAAAGAAAAAAGAAAATCCAATATCATTGTCAGTTTATTACCCGTATATTCTTGAGTATAAGCTGATCCGAATATAAAACACCTAATTTTACCACAAAAACTGCAAAAACGTATTGACTCGAGTATAAGCCTAGGGTAGGAAATCAGAGATAAAAATTTTGATGCCCCTTCTTAAACCAGGACAACGCCATGCAAAGAGCAAAACTGAAGGCTTTTTTTACGATGTATGAAATGATTGTCCCCAATAATTAGCTAAGTAGGGCTGTCCCAAGTAATTGCCTAAGTAGGGCTGTCCCTAGTAAATAGCCAGGTAGGGCTGTCCCTATAATTAGCCAGGTAGGGCTGTCCCTAGTAATTAGCCAGGTAGGGCTGTCTCTAGTAATTAGCCAGGTAGGGCTGTCCCTAGTAATTAGCTAAGTAGGGATGTTCCTGTAATTAGCTGAGTAGGGTTGTCCCCAGCAGTTAGCACACAGACAGCTCAGCTACATGCACATTACACAGATAAGGCCTCTACATGGAAATACACACAGCTCTGGCAGCACATGTAAAAACCCCCATACCGCTCTGCTTCAGCTCATCCAGGTGATCACAACCAGCACAGCAAATTCTGCCTCCTGAGGTGAGGTGAGTTTGTATTTTGGATACATAGAACTTGTATAAAAATACACTTGAGTATAAGCCGAGGAAGGCTTTTTCAGCATAAAAAACGTGTTGAAAAAGTCGTCTTGTACTCGAGTATATACGGTAAATCATTAGCAAAAATTACCATAGACTTTTAAAAGTTTTTTGACGACCTTATAAATAGGTCACCTTTTTTGGGTGCCTTTAGCCAAATGAACTGTGGTAGCCCCTGTGCGCCAAAACTTCCCGAATTCTGAACCAGATGCAACACTTCTGAATACGCCAAAGATGTGACGGCGTGTCGTGCCTTAATCGTACAATGCACCAAAAATGCACCAAAATGTTCACTGAAACTGTCAAACAAATCCACCCCAGGTTCGAAGTGGCTGAGACTCTTTGGGAAAATAAGGACACATGTAAAAGTACTGAAGACATTTTTATAAAGAGAGTGGGCACCCCTTATCAGGGTCGCCCCTTAAGTCCTCACAGTTTCTTGGGGATTTCGGGGTAATTTTTTTGAGTATATTGTGATATACACAGTCACATTATTATGTCCACCACCTAATATCAGTAGAAACCAATGTGTGCAACCCAGACTGAGAGTGACTCCATAAGATCCTAGTAGGTTGCCCGAGGTATATGGAGCCAACTGCATCTCACAGCTGCTGGAGGAGCCATAGAGCCAAAAAACCCCATCCGGGGGGCCCAACAGCTGCTGGGATTCCGTAAGAACCAACACCAACATCCGGGGGCCCCCCACATGCGACTGCACTAAAGCTGCGGGAGGGTCCAAGAGCCAACACACCTCCAGGGCCCCACATGCTGACTGCCCACACGGGCTGGGGGGCCCGAGAACCAACCCCACCATCCGGGCCCCACACTGCTGCACCACAGTGCTGGAGGGTCCATAGACCAAACACCACCATCCCAGGGGCCCCACATCTGCGCACCCACAGCTGCTGGAGGGGCCATAGAGCCAACCCACCACCAGGGGCCCCACATGCTGACTGCCCCAAGCTGCTGGGGGTCCTAGAGCCAACACCACCATCCAGGGGCCCCACATCTGACGCACCCACACTGTGGAGGGCCATGGGCCCCACACCCCCATCCGGGGGCCCAAAACGATGCACGCACAGCTGCTGGAGGGTCCATAGAGCCAACACTACCATCCGGGGCCCCACTGCTGACTGCACCCACACTGCGGGAGGGTCCGAGCCAACACCACCTCCAGAGGCCCCCCAATCGACGCCCCCAATTCGCAGGGCCCATAGAGCCCCCAAACCATCCGGGGGGCCCCAATGCTGACTGCCCCCATCTGCGGGGGGCCATAGACCAAACCCACCATACGGGGCCCCACAGCTGCGAGATTCCCAAAGAGCCAAAACCCCCCCCGGGGGCCCACAGCTCCCGGCATCCCACAGCTGCGGGAAGGTCCAAAAGGCCAACACCGCCATCCGGGGGCCACACATCTGACTCACCCACAGTTTCTGGGGGGCCCATAGACCCCAACACCAAAACCCAAAACCCTACCATGCGACTGAACCAACAGCTGCGGAAGGTCCATAGAGCCAAAAAAGAACCCCGGGGGGGCCCCACAGCTGACTGCCCCACAGGCTGGGGGGGCCATAGAGTCAACCCACCATCCGGAGCCCCACAGCTGACAAACCACAGCTGCTGGAGGGCCCAAAAACCAACCCACCATCCAGGGGCCCCACATCGACTGCACCCACAGCCTGGAGGTCCATAGAGCCAACACCACCATCCAAAGGCCCCACATGTTATGCACCCACACTCTGGAGAGCCCATAAAGCCAACCCACCGCCCCGGGGCCCCACATGCTGACTGCACCCCAGTGCGGGGGGTCCGTAGAACCAAACCACCATCCGGGGCCCACAGCTGACTCAATCACAGCTTCTGGGGGGGTCCATAGAGCCAACAAAAAATCCAGGGCCCCACATGCTGCCTGCACCCACATCCTGAGGGGCCAAAACCCAACACCATATCCGGGATTTCCACAGCTGACTGCACCTACAGCTGGGGAGGGCCATAGAGCCAAACACCACCACCGGGGGCCCCAAAATGTGACGCACCCACGCGCTGCAGGGGCCCCAAGAGCCCACCCCACCATCCAGGGGGCTCCACTCTGACTGAAAACCCACACGCTGGAGGTCCATGGACCAACACTACCATCCGGGGGCCCCACATGCGACTGCCCCAATCTGCTGAGGGTCCATAGAGCCCAACACCACCATCCAGAGGCCCCAAATTTCTGACTGCCCCACTCTGCTGCAGGGCCCATGAGAAAACACTACCATCCAGGGGCCCCACATGGACTCACCCCACATCTGCGGGGGGGGGCCATAGACCCAACCCCCACCATCCAGGGGCTCCAACATGCTGGAGATTCCATAGAGCCAACCCCACCACCCCCGGGGTCCCACTGTTTCCGGCAACCACAGCTGCTGGAAGGGTCCATGAGCCAACACCGCCTCCAGGGGCCCCCCCTGCTGACTGCACCCCAGCTCTGGGGGGGCCATAGAGGCAACACCACCATCCAGGAACCCCAAGCCTGCGCAACCACAGCTGCTGGAGGTCCATAAACCAAACCCCCATCCGGGGGCCCCCCAATGCTGATGCACCCACGCTGCTGGAGGGTCCATAAGCCAACACCCCCATAAAAAGGGCCCCCATCTGACTGCACCCAATGCTGGAGGGTCCATAGAGCCACCCCAACCTCCACGGGCCCCACATGCTGACTGCACCCACAACTGCTGGGGGGCCTTTGCGCAAACCCCACATCCAGGGGCCCCACATGCTGACGCACCCCACAGCTCTAGGTTCCATAGAGCCAACACCACCATCCAGGGGCCCCACAAAGGCTCAATTGGGGTCTGCAGAATCAGGGGCCAGGGAAGTACTTGGAAGTCTTGGTCCTGCTCTCCCAACCAATGTTGGACATTTCTAGCCATTTGACATGTCGTATTTTCTTGCTGCGTGACCCCATCCGTCCCAAAGTAGAAAATTAGCAGGAATGGGCATTTGTGATCTGAAAGGATGGTTTCATACATTTGAGAACGCCTTCCACATGGATGAGTAGACCAGAGGAGGCCTCGAAACTTTGTTTGACTTTAAGACTACCCCCAAAATTGCTTAAGTTTTTTCCATTAATGGTTTTAGGGGGTTTTTTTTCTCTGATATTTTTTCACCTGCAGTCAACTCCATCTATCTAATAAAGCAGGATTGAAAATCATTTGGGGAAGAAACAATTTTTTTAAACAAAAGAGACCAATTTGATTGCGTAAATATTGAGGGCCCTTTTTCTTTTGCAACTTATTCAGCAAGTTGCAGGACATCCTCTGCTCAGTGGCCCCTACACAGTAGGGTTAGCAAGGTGCAGGGAAAATCCGTCTTCTCCGGGCCCCCTACCAGGGGTTTGAGAAAGGGAGTGACATCCGTCTGCTCCGGGCCCCATACACAGCAGGGTTTGAGAGGTGCAGTGCATATTTTGCTCCCCGGGGCCCCATACACAGTAGGGAAGAAGGTGCATGACATCCGTTGCTCGATGGTCCCCTACACAGTAGGGACGAGGTTTCAGTGCTCTGTCTGCTCTAGGGACCCCCAAAACCAATGGTTGCAGAGGTGCGTGACATCTGTCTGCTCCAGGTCCCCCCTACACTAGGGAAACAGAGGTGCAGTGACATCCATCTGCCCGGGGGCCGCATACACGTAGGGGGTTTGCATAGGTGTGTTGGGAAACCGTCTGTCCGGGGCCCCATAACACGTGAGTTTGCAGGGCTGCAGTGACATTTGTCTGCTCCAGGGCCCCCATACACAGCAGGGTTAGCAAGGTGCGTGACATCTTCCCATCCGGGCCCCAACCAGCAGGGTTTTCAGAGGTGCATGAATCCCTGCTTGGGCCCCCAATAACGTAGGGTTAGCAGAGGGGCAGTGACATCTGGGCGCACCCAGGGGCCCCCTACACAGTAGATTAGAGAGGTGCAGTGACACCTCTGTCTGGGGCCCCATTACGTAGGGTTACAAGGTGCGTGACACCTCTGCTCTAGGGCCCATACACATAGGTTTTCAGAGGGGCAGTGAAATTCTCTCTCCGGGGCCCCCCTACCATAGGGTTAGCGAGGTGCTGACATCCTCTGCTCAGGGCCCCTAAAAGTAGGGTTAGCAGAGGTCAGGAAACTGTCTGTCCAGGGTCCCCTACACAGTAGGATTACAGAGGTGCAGGACATCCGTCTGCTCTGGGGCCCCAATACTGTAGGGGGAGGTGGTGCGTGAATCTGTTTGTCCGGGGGCCCCAAAACAAAAAGGGTTTTGCAAGGAGCTACATCTGTCTGCTCTGGGGGCCCCAAAACAGAGGGTTAGCGGAGGTTCAGTCCATCTGTCTGCTCCGGGCCCCCATCACACAAGGTTTGCAAAGGTCATGACATTTGTTGCTCCGGGGCCCCTACCAGTAGGGTTTTGCAGAGATCCCAGTGACATCAGTTGCCCGGGCCCCATACACAGTAGGGTTTGCAGAGGTGCAGTGACATCCTCGTCCCCGGGGGCCCCCTACACAGTAGGGTTAGCAGAGGTGCAGTGACTTTTCTGTCCCGGGCCCCATACACAGTGGGTTAGCAAGTTCAGTGACATCCCCTTTTCGGGGCCCTACCAGTATAGTTACAGAAGTCATTGACATCCATCTGCCCAAGGGCCCCATACACAGTAGGGTTTTGCGAGGGGCAGTGAACCATCTGCTCGTGCCCCATACACATAGGGTTAAAGGTGCAGTGACCCTCTTTCGGGCTCCATACACAGTAGGGGGGTTAGCAGAGGTGCAGTGACATAGGTCCCCCCCCCCCCTCCGCTGTGCGTTTAAGACACGGGCTGTTTCCCAAAACTCACTAATACAACTAGAATTGCTAATCTTGCTGTAACTAAGCTAATTAATTATTAAGGACCCCTTTTCATAGTAAAAACGTGGGGAAAAAGTCTCTAACTTTGAAAAAAGCGAGCAAAAGACACCCATCCGTTTGCTCGCTGTGCAAAGCTAATGCCGCTGAGCAGGGAATGCAGTGACATAGAAAAATAGGTCATGTGATTTCACAGCCAATGAAATCCCTGCACAACCCCCCCCGGTGAGTTCTTCCCCCCCCCCCCCCCCCCCCCCTGTGCTCTGCGTTGATTAGCTGGCCGCCAAAATGACAGGAAGCACAGAAAATGGCGCGATTGGAATCTGCGATGTCGATTATTGATAAGATTTTAAGGAAAATCTGATTTTAGTGAAAATCTGGCCGATTTAAACTTTTTTCGATTTCTTTACTCAGCACTAGGGATGAGCGATATTATCGGCAAAAGTTGAAATCAGCACGGTTTTTAGGCTTATCGGAAATTTCCAATCACGAGATAATTTAGGTGACAATCTTACAGATAATCTATTACTATTGCGCCATTTTCAGCGTTTCCTGTCATTTTGGCGGCCAGCCAATCAGCTCCAAGGATAGAGGGGGGTGAGGAGGATGTACAACGTCACCACTTCGCGGTGCATGGATCTCATTAACAGCAAAAATCACGTGACCTTGTTTAATCTATGCTGCTGCATTTCCTGTTTGAGCTCTGTCTATCACACTTCACAGCAGGACGTGTCTGTCTGCGTTTAAACCAATAGCTGTTCTAACAGCTCTGATAGATAGTCTCTTCTAATAAAAGAAACCATCCACCTACAGCTTAGAATAGAGTTAGATTAGAGAATTTCACTTCTTTATTGGTTAGAGAAAGTTTTAAGGCTATCTACTGGTATGTGTAGCCGCGGGGCCCAAGGGGCTGCGATGGGGGAGGGGGGGGTGGTGACGGCAGCAAGAAAGGCTTTTGAAAGGAAGGGAGATATTGTGCAGTTCAGTGTGTTCTGTGACCTTGAATTGAAAAAGCATTGTTTTTTACCACTTTTTTGGCCAGCAGACCTCTGATAGGAGGTGAAATTGTCCCTGTTTTTTCAGTTCTATTGTAATCACTGCGTGTCAGTGCTCCCAAAAACCGGCTTAATTTATCCCTATAACTTTTAAATAGTTTTATTGCAGTCCGTGCGTCTGTTTGCCGCAAAGAGTTCAGTTGTACGCATATTGTGTTATACATATTTGATAGTAAATTACGTTTGTTGTCAGTGGTGCGAAGGCCGCCATATTAATCCATATAACATTTACTGACTCCTTTTTCCGGCACTTTTTAATCTGTGGGTCAGACAGGTTTAATGGTCATACTGTGGTACAGAACAGGTATAGTCAATGTCCAGTTCAACTAAAATGGTGGTTGAAAGACTCCTTTTTCCGGCACTTTTTTAATCTGGGGGTCATGCAGGTTTGGGGCTCATGCTGTGGCCCAGGACAGGTATAGTCAATGTCCAGTTCAAGTAAAATGATGGATGAAAGACTCCTTTTTCCGGCACTTTTTAATTTGTGGGTGATGCAGGTTTAATGGTCATACTGCGGCCCAGGACAGGGATAGTGAATGGTCTGTGAGTTTTTTTCTGTGACTTTTATAACCTAAGTGTGTTGCCTAAGATGTAGCACGTATCCATTTGACTGTTGTGGATGTTAATTCCAGCTTCTCCAGCCCTGTTTGGGTGTAATAATGAAGGTGTTGTTCCTCTCCCATAGACTTTAATGGTCATCGGCGATAATCTGTTATCGACTATCGGATATCTTATTGATAATTGACGATATCGACTATCGACCCGATGACGATAGTTGACACAATCGCTCATTACTACTCAGAACTAGTCTTCAACATGAATACAGCACAACATTGATGATAACAGTGCCCAGTTTTGATGGACAAGAAGGCTTGGTATTTATTTTACTCTCCATACCCTTTCCTTAAAGGAGTTCTCCCACCATGCTTTTTCACAGAGCAACAGACAGCTTTAGACTCTCACTTCCTGGTGAGGCTGTGGGTCGGTCTATAGCAATGATTGACACATCAGCTCTGTTGTTCCTAGCTATTCCTGTTACAATGACAAGTACAAGAGATTTATAAAGTGTACTATACAGTATCTCACAAAAGTCAGTACACCCATCACATTTGTGTAAATATTGTATTATATCTTTCCATGGGATAACACTGAAGATATGACACTTTGATACAGTGTAAAGTAGTCAGTGCCCAGCTTGTATCATGGGGTGAATTTGATGGCCTCAAAATAACTCATCACAGCCATCAATGTCTAAACCGCTGGCAACAAAAGTGAGTACACCCCTAAGTGACAACAAAAGTCAGTACACCCCTAAGTGACAACAAAAGTGAGTAGACTTCAAAGTGAAAATGGACAAATTGTGCCCATACTGTCGGTATTCTGTGTGGCCTCCATTATTTTCCAGCACTGCCTTAACTCTCTTGGGCATGGAGGTCACTAGAGCTTCACAGGTTGCAGCCACCAGAATCCTCTTCCCTCCTCCATGACGACATCACGGAGCTGGTGGATGGTAGAGACCTTGTGCTCTGCTAGATATCTTTAGGCACGTGACATCATTTACCCCTTACCATCTGTGGGGTTGTTGGCATCCTAGTCCCCTGATGAACCTACTTTTGTAGGGGAAACGCTTTATAGTTGTTTCCCTCCTATATCAAAGAACCTTTTGAAATATTTTAGGGACCTGAAAGGGTCTTGGAGGGAAAGTCATTGTTGGTGGGGCTGCCCCTTTCAGGGTGATGACTCTGTAGACTTTAAGGGCGACATGTCCGAAAATTGTCGTAGCCACGGCAGATTTTGAGTGCATTTAATCAGTGTAAAGTGAGACTGAAGTATGGTCCTCTGAAAAATCTGCCGCTGGTATAAATTGCATAGTAAACTTAATGCGCTTAAAAAGGCGCACAGCGCAATCACGGTGCATAGTGTATCATTGCTAAAGTATGTAATGCACCAATTGTGCATAATGGAGGCGCATAACGTATCATTACTAGTGTATGTAATGCGCCTCAATAGGTGCATCGTGTTATAGAGGCGCACAGCGTATCATTGCTGCTATATGTAACGCGTCTTTTTAGGCGCATTACAATGTGTCGTGCCCGGAGTATAATGTGCCTAGTTTCAGTGTATGACAGTTCATGTATATCGAGAATATGACGTCAAGAGTATTTTTGGCGCAAAATAGACCAAAAGAGAAAACGGTGCTTGCGTATTGGGACATCAGTTTAATGGTCCTAGTGATCATTTGCTTTTGTCCTAAGGAATCTGTCTTATATGAGGACTAGCAGTTAACTTCAAAACCATGAGTAAATACTTTCCTTATGCTACTGTGAATATCAGTGTGGGGAATTTAAAGGGGATGTATCGCTTCTTCAGTTGTTCTGTTCTCTTGAATCTTGATGTTCTCATTTCCTGAAATTCAGGGGCGTTTCTTCCTCTCCCAGCTGGACGTTTCTTAACTGAAGGGGGAGGACATCATCCCCCCCTTCACCGTTCGTGCTGGCTCCAGTGTGTCCCTCCCTCCACATATCACTGTCCGCTCTCTATGCAGTCTTATTTTGTAAGAGCTGTTTACCTACCACAGGCCTGCATTCAGTCTAAACAGTCTTCTATGGACTCAGCACTGATCTCCCACAGCTGGAGGTTTGCTACAGTTGAATCCATCTAGAGCACAGATCCGTCTCCCTTCAAGTTTACATAAGGCATCGATGCAAAATTCTGCTGTTTTCTGATTGTAGCAGTAGCTGCAGTGTCAATGAGGAGCAGTTAGCTCTATAGAGGGAAATTTTTGTCGGCCCCTTACACGTAGGAGCATTAAGGCACCGTGGCACAATTCTGCTGTTTTCTGGTTATAGAGACAGCTGCAGTGTCAATGAGGAGGCAGCTAGCTGTATAGAGTGAAAATGTTGTCTGCCGGAAAATCAGAGAGAGACGCAACAAAGCAAGCGCCCGTCCGGGCAGGCCGAGCAGAATGTAAATTCTTAAGGCACTCAGCTAATGAAATGCAAGGAGGTGGAATCCGACTATCTGACCAGCACTGGGGAACAGTGTTTACAGAAACAGAAGATAAGGGAGACAGTGAAAACAAGACAGCTTTGCTAATGACATCAATTGCAAAGTTGCTTGTTTTCACTGTCCCCTTACTCTGAAGGCCATTTAATGAAATGATACAACCTCTTTAAGTTTTTTGTGTATATTTTTTAATCAACCAAACTACTGGAATGTATAAACCTAGGATAAAAATAAAATATAACTTTTATTATTATAACCATTTACTAAATACCTCAAAATTAGATACCCTAAAAATATCCCTAAACAAACTAAAGCTACCTATACAAAAATGGGGAAATCGCCCCGATAAGGGTGCCCCTAATCCGGAACCTGAACTGCCAATAGCTGCCACATCATACAACTGCACCCTATTGAAGGGATCCATTTTTCCGACATCCTGGACCCTTCTACTGTATATACCATCCATCATTCTTTTGTCTGACAAGGGACGTAAGTTGCTATGTAATTTCTTGTATCAATATTAATGTTTGCAGGTTCCCTGATGAACCCCTAAATTCTGGGGGGAGACGCGTCAAAACTTTTTGATATGCTTTTTTCTGAGATGTTTTTTATAGGTTAATAGTGTATTACACCTTTGAGCACTTTCTTGGTTTTCTTTTTTTTTGTCCCTATATCCTTGTATATATTATATGTATCCTGTTATATGTATCTTGTTAAGGTAAGTTAGGGGTTTGGGAGTTTAGGTTCTGAATTGGGGGCACCCTTATCGGGGCGATTTCCCCATTTTTGTATAGGTAGCTTTCGTTTGTTTAGGGATAATTTTAGGGTATCTAATTTTGAGGTATTTATTAAATGATTATAATAATAAAAGTTACATGTTATCTTTATCCTAGGTTTATACATTCTAGTAGTTTGGTTGTTTAATACATTAGTATAACCAGGTTCTGACTATCTTTCTATCGTGGGTTTTGTCAAATACCTATATCTCATATCAGGCTTTGGGTTTTTTCTGTATATTTTAATCAGAATAAATAAACTTGTATTGATTTATTGGGGATTTAGTTTTTTCTGTGATAAAAAATGAGTACACCACTAAATAAAATAGGAAAATTGTGCCCAATTTACCATTTTCATATGACTCATTAGTGTGCCAAGGTCTGAATGGGGATCACGTGTGTTAAATTTGGTCACTGAAAGGTCAACATGGTGCCTCATGGCAATGAACTATCTGAGCATCTGAAAAAAAAGAATTGTTGCTCTACATAAAGATGGCCGAGGTTATAAGAAGATTGTCTACACCCAGAAACTGAGATGCAGCAAGGTTTCTAAGACCACACAACAGTTTAATAAGAGAGAACAGGCTTTGCCATGGTCGACCAAAGAAGGTGAGTGCACGTGCTCAGCGTCATATCCAGAGATGAGTGCTACTGGAATTGCTACAGAGGTTACAGGGGTGGAGGAACACCCTGTAAGTGCGAGAAATGAGAGAGAAGGGAGAGATGAACATAACCTGTGTGCTCTAAGAGGAGATAAAATCTTCTTTATCTCCCATGACCAAAGAAAAATCAACCACGCAAAGTATTCAGAAAAATTGTTCAATTATTTGTCCCTACAGTTCAATTACTTGTCCCTACAGTTCAATTACTTGTCTCAACCAAGCAAAGTATTTAGAAAAATTCTTCAATTACCTGTCCCTACAAGTACAAATGCAATTCAATTACTTGTCTCATTGTGGTGATAAAACCACATCCGAGCTTCTGCTTCACCCAGTACAGAACACTGATGACAGCTCATTTTTTTGCCTGCCAGCAAAAGACATATTGTGCTCCTTAAGGGGGTTTTGTCACAACGCATTTTCACAGCCAGCATTAGAATCACACATGCTGTTCAGGCTGTCAGTGGGTCTATAGCTGTGAGTGACACATCAGCTCTGATGTTCCTAGTCATTCCTGTTACACTGACGGGTGCAAGACGTTTATACAGGTTCTCAGGCTGCAGGGCTCTAAAGGGTGTTTACTTAGTTAAATGAGAAACTTTCAGTGTCTGTTACTAGAGATAAGTCTCTGCAGGAGGTGACTTACCATGTTTAGAATGAGTGAGTGACTGACAACAACTTAATGAGAAATGAAAGAGAGCAGGGAGAGAGAAGGTCGTAACCAGAGAAACCTGGGTGTTCTAAGAGGAGATACAATCTTATACAGTGCATTTCCCACACTGCAGGGCTCTAAAGGGTGTTTACTTAGTTAAATGAGAAATTTTCAAAGTCTTTCAAAGACTAGATATAAGACTGCAGAAGATGACTCACCAGAGGCGTAACTTCAAGCTCTTGGTCCCTAGTGCAAAAAGTGAAATGGGGCCCCCCAGTTACCAGGCGCCATTTACAATACTGGTGTTTTCTTATGTAGCAGAAGGGTTTTGGGCCCCCTCAGGCTGCACGGCCCGGTAGCGACTGCTACCGCTGCACCCCCTGTAGCTACGCCCCTGTGACTCACCATGTTTAGAGTGAGTGAGTGAGTGAGTGAGTGACAGCAGCTTAATGAGAGATGAGAGAAAGAATAGGGAGAAATGGTCATAACCAGAGAAACCTGTGTGATCTAAGAGGAGATAAAATCTTCTTTACCTCCCAATCAAAGAAAAATCAACAAAGCAATGTTTTTAGAAAAATTTTGCAATTACCTGTCCATACAATTACAATTGCAATTTAATTACTTGTCTCATTGTAGTGAGAAAACCACTTTAAGGAGTTAATGACTTAGAACTTTAAAAAATGATAAAATAAAAAAAAGTGGGCGACCCCTTTAAGGATGAGTAATCCCCATCGTATTTACAGCAGGTGGTCATTAAGCGGTTAACCTTCCTTTCATAGAAATAGTGAAACATTTGCTTTTGCTTTGAGGATAATTTAACAGAATTGATTTAATCCTGATTTTTACAAAAATGTTCTACTTTGCGGCCACATACGGGGATCCCTGTTTGCCTTCATTTGCACCACCGAGTCCCTGTGAATTGCCTATAATTAGCTAGCAGTGCACTGGAATTTTTTTTTCTCATGCAAGTGCAATATTAATCTCTTTGGAACTAATTAAATTCATCATCTACAATTTTCAAGACCTCTGATTTTTGTCTCCTCATCTCGTGCTTATTATCGTATCTTCTAATCAGCCTGTGATACAGTGCGGCCATATAACACAATAAATTATCAGTTAATTGGACATCAGCTAACTATGCACAACAGTGAACGCTGCAAAATGAATGCGACCGAGCCGAGGAAGCCGCATTGTCAAACTGAGTCGTGTGTCATAAAAATAAATCTTTAAAAGGTCAAAACCACTGACTACATAGGATATTATTGTTTAATTAAACACTGTGTAAACCAAACCAGCTCAATCTTTTGGAGTCTTGGGCCGTATTGTCAGCGTGCCATGCTCCCAGAACAGCGGGTAAAAGGATGTATTGTCTCCATGACAAGCAAGGCACGATAAAGAGAAGACGAGCATGGGCGTCATTACAGCCATAGCAGCTGTTATGGGGCCCAGAGGTTAAGTGGGCCCCTGCAGGTGCAAGAGCATTGTACCTTTTTAAAGAAAGTAAGAAGTCCCTGCTCTCCAGCTCTACTATGCATGTTCTATGATACACAGTATAGTGCTATTGTTAGGTGACGGATATCAGGTGTAGAATTATCTTTTTCTTCTACTTCTATCCAATTAGTTGTCTCTGTCCAAATTGGGTATCAAAGTTGTTAACAGCTGAGAGCTTACGAAAATCACGGCATACAAGTCTGTCTGGTGCATAAATCTCTTTAATATCAGGAAGTTACAGCTTCATATACCTTTGGTATGTGTCAAGAATCACATGATTATTCTACTTTCTAATCATGCTACTTTAAAGGGGTGTTCTCACAATGCTGCTTCACAGAGGATGTTCTTCACAGTCAGACTAAGGCTATCACTTCCTGTTCAGGCTCTAGACAGTTCTACAGCTTTAGGCTCATACTTGCTGTTCAGGTTGTGGGTGGTTCTTCAACTTCAGGCTCCCACTTCCTGCACAGGCTGTGAGGGTTCTACAGCTTCAGGCTTCTGCTTCCTGTTCAGTCTTTGGGTCGTTCTACAGCTTCAATTTACTACTTACTGTTCAGGCTGTGAGCAGTCCTACAGCTTCAGACTTACACTTCCTGTTCAGGCTGTGAGCAGTCCTATAGCTTCAGGCTTACACTTCCTGTTCAGGCTGTGGGCAGTTACACAGGTTCAGGCTGCCCGTTCCTGTTTAGGCTGTGGGCACTTTTACATCTTCGGGCTACCACTTGCCGTTCAGGCTGTGGGCAGTTCTACAGCTTCAGGATCCCACTTCCTGTTCAGTCTGTGAGCAGGTCTACAGCTTAAAGGGGTTTTGCCATGATGTAATGTTGATGTGGGAGCCTCCAAAATGGGTATTTAATCACTTTTCTAAATATATGTGATTACAAAAATTGCAGCCTGAGAGAGCTACAGGCTGCCTTACCTGCCCTTAGTTTCTTAACAGCTTCTATTAGATACGACCTGACACGAGCTGCTGGCCGGGCTTGAGCAGAGCACACTTCTTATCTGATGAAAGGGAGCTGAAGAAGCTTTCAAGGCACCAGGTAGAAATATGTTTTCTTTTGTATACAGAATCCACTAGTTGTAGTGTGATTATCAGAGTAGATCCCTGCTTTATCTGATGACAGAGAACATGAAGAAGCGTTCAAGCTGCTGTGGAGAAAAGGTGTTGTCTTTTGTATACAGAATCCACTAGTTGTAGTTTGATTATTTGAGTGAACATTTCACACGATCCCTTATGCATGGCTCTGTGCTCTGGCTGTGTCACTCTCTCTCTTAGCTCAGTGTGACTTTGTTTACATTTGCTTCTTAACAGATAAGGCACGTCCTGGCAAAACCCCTTAAGGCTGCCAATTGCTGTTCAGTCTGTGGACACTTTTACATCTTCAGGCTACCACTTCCTGTTTAGGCTGTGGGCAGTTCTACAGCTTCAGGCTCCTGCTTCCTTTTCAGCCTATGGGTGATTCAACAGCTTCAGGCTCCCACTTCCTGTTCAGGCTGTGGGTGGTTCTACAGCTTCAGGCTCCCAATTCCTGTTCAGTCTTTGGGCGGTTCTGCAACTTAAGACTGCTACTTCGTGTTCAGGCTGTGATCGGCTCTACAACTTCTTGATTTCACTTCCTGTACATGCTGTGGGGGGGTTGCACAGCTTCAGGCTCCCACTCCTGCCCAGGCTGTGGGTGGTTCTACAGCTTGAAGCTCCCAATCCTGCCCAGGCTGTGTGTGGTTCTACAGCTTCAGGCTCCCACTTCCTGTTTGACTGTGGGTGGTTCTATAGTTTCAGACTCCAACTTCCTGTTCAGGCTGTGTGCATTTGTACAACTTCAGGCTGCCACTTCCTGTTCTGCTTGTGGGTGGTTCTCAATCAGGCTTTCATTCCTCCCTTTTTTAAAAAAAGGTTAAAATTTTGGGAGGGGCCCCTGCTTGAGAAAAAAACCCCACGGGAAAAGGGACAAATTTAAGGCCGGAAGGGAAATTTTTTTCTTTTTGTAACAGCCCTTATTTATTTTTCGGAAAGAACCCTGGTTTTTTCTGTGCAAAACCCCCGGGGCGTGCCTTTAAAAAAATTTTTTTTTAAATCCCGATCCATGTTGGGGGTTTTTTTTTTTTAAAAAAAAAAAATTTTAGGTGGCCGGGGGGGGTTTTTTTTTAAAACCCTTTTTTTTAAAAATTTTTTCCCTTAACGTTCCGCCTCAAAACCCCTTAAGGGAAAAAAGGGTTCAAATTGGGGAATTTTAATCTTAGCAATTTCCTTTTGGGTGGGGGATTTCCAAGGGCCCGTTTTTCGGGGTTTTTCCCGTTCGGGCTCCCCTTCCGGCCCGGGGGGGCCCCCTTTTCGGAAAAAAATTTTCCTTTCATCTTGGGGGCTCAAACTTAAAAATTCCTTTGGGAAAAAATTTTAAATGGTTAAACCCTTAAAAATTTAAAAGACATTTGGGGGGGGTTTCCACATTTCCCCCCGGGGGGGTGGGGGGCCGCACAAGCCCCCAATTCTGGGGCTTTGGTTTCCCAGGCTTGTGCCTTTTTTGGGACTTTTTTTTAAGTTTCAAAACCCAAATTCCTGTTGGCGGTTGTTTTTTAAAAATAAACCCCCTTTTTTTTTTTGGGGGTTGGCCCCCAAACTTGGTTTTTCCCCCCCTTTGGGGGAAAATTTTAACTTGGGGCCTTTAAAACATCCCTTTTAATACATCACTTATTCAACTTTTTTTCCCAAAAATAAAAAAAACCAGGGGGGTTTTGAAAAATGCCACAAAATGAATTTTGGGGGGGGGGGGAATTGAAAGGATCATTCCCCCAAAAAAATCCAAAAAATTTAAATTTATCAAAATAAAGTTTTTTGGGGGGGCCCCCAAATGAAAAAAAAAATTCCTTTAAAAGGGAAAAAAAAAAAAAAGGGTTTTTTGCCCCCAAAAAATTTAAAAAAAAATTTTTTTTAAAAAAAGGAAAAAAGGGTTTTTTTTCCAACCTTTTAGTTTTTGAATTTGGGGGGCCCCCCGGGGATGTTTTGGGGCCATCATGGAATTTTTGGGCCCAAAACCCAGGGGGGGTTTTTCCCCAAAATGGATTTTAAAACTAGGGTTTGTTCTTTGGGGTTTTTGGGGGGGGGTTTTTTAGGGGAGGATACGGGATTAACACTTCATAGTCCCCACCTAAAAAGGGTTTTAAAAAAGTGTATCAAACACTCCCTCCCTTTTTTGGGGGGCAACACCCTTTTTTTACACCAAACAGGGGGAAAACTTTAACAAAAAAAGAAAATACCGCAAATTTAGGAAACATTTGGATAAAACCCAAAAAAATAAACCCTCACATTTTTTTCCAAGCGGCCCAAAAACCAAACCCAAAATTAAAAATGCCAGAACAATGATTTAAAAAACTTTTCTTCGGAAATTTTTTCCCTGCCGGAAACAGAACCCCCAACCTCATGCCCCCTTAAAAAAGGCCGGAAAAAAGGGTTTTTAAAACCCCTTTTTTATTTTCATGACAGGGTTTAATTTGGGCCACGGCATCCCCCAAACCCGGGGTTCCCCCAATTTAAAAAAGTGGGGGAAAAAGGGTTTTAACCCCTTTTTTTCCCTGGCTTAATAACCTTGGGCCCCAAAAAAGGGGGCCATTCATTTTTTGGTGGGGGGCCCCTAGCTCCCCTTTTTTTAAAAGGTTTTAAAATCCCCTTTATCCCAAAGAAAATGCTTAAGGGGGGGGAAGGGGAATTTTTGGGCCCACCCCCCTCATCAAGAAAACCGGGACGCTTTTCCGTAGGAGGGGAAAATTTGGGCTTTTTTGGAAAATGGGGGGAAGCCCGAACCCCCATGCTTTTCGGTTTTTTTTCCCCCTTTTTTTTCCCCTGTTGGAGGTGGTTTTTTATTTTGTTTTGCGTGTACCCCTTTCCCCTTCCCTTTCGGTTTTCCCTTCCCCCTTTAATCAAAAATTTTTTTCGATTTTGATTTTTTTTTTTTTAAAAACCATTTTAAAACAATTTCCCCTTTTCCCCCCTTTTTTCCCTTTAAATTGTTTTAAAGGGTTTTAAAAAGGGGTTTAAAAGTTTTAATTCTAAAAACAATTTTTTGAAAAATTGCCATTCCTTTTTCCCCTTTCCTTTTTAAGTATATCCCTTTAATTTGAAGAAAAATTTGTTGAAACAACTTTTTTAAAAATGTTTTTAAACATGTCCCAAAAAAAATCCTTTCAACCCAAACCCTTGACCTTTTGGGCCCAATTGTGAAAAACAAAAGTCAGAAAAATTTTTTAAAAGGATGAGTATAGCTGATTCAAAAAAAATGCCCCCCAAAAAAATTCAAACCCAAGGGATTTTGAAATTGTGAAAAAATTTTTTGAAAAACTTTTTTAAAAGGGACCGATTTCCCCAAATTTCAAAACCTGCCCCAAAAAATTTAAAAAATGTTTACCATTTAAAAATTTTGGGAAAAAGTTTTATTTAAAGCCCCATTCTTTTAAAGGCCCAATTTTTTATTCCCCCCCCAAATTTTAAAAAATTTAAAATTTTCCAAAAATTTTTTTAAAAAAATTTTGGAAAAAAAATACCCTTAAAAAGGTTTTTTCCAAAACCAAAATTTTTTTTCCCAAAGCCCCAAAAATTTTTAAAATTTTTTCCCACCAAAAAAATTTAAAAAAAATTTGCCACTTGAAAATTTTTTTAAAAAGGGGCCAAATTTAAAAATTCCCAAACAAAGCCCCAAAAAATTTAAAAATACCCCCACTTTAAAAAATTTTAACAACTCCCCAAAAATTGACAAAAAAATTTTAAAAAATAATAAGAAAATTAAAAATTGGTTTTGTTTTTAAACCGGGGTTTTTTTTTCCCCTAAACCCCAAAAAAATTGGGGGGGTTTTGAATTGAGAATAAAAATTGCGTAAGAAATGACATTTTAAAAAAAAGTTTTTCAAGGGAGATTTTTGTTTGGGGGGGGGAATGTGAAGTAACCGCAACTAAACGTGACCCCGGCAATTTGGGGGGGCCCCAACATCATCAAGTCCTCCCCGATTTCTTGATGAAAGTCAAAAAGATCCAATTATCTTTAAAACCCCATGCATTTTGTTATAATGACTCCTCCCGGGTTTTTCTGAAGGTCCCCCAGATATACCTGGCTGCCGGGCAGGACAACACCTCTTTGGGTGGGGACCAGTCGGGGCCCTTTTCCCTTTTGATACCCCAAAACATTGGGGTCCGGAACACATACAAAAAATCGGTGTTGAACGCGATAGTCGTGCACCGATCTTAAAAAAACTGGTCTCGGGTGTTGTATTGTGGCCGCATTGCAGGCGTTGGTGAGGTGGTAAATAAAGATTTTTTTTTTTTTAGAGGTCACCCATTAGGTTTTTCCCCACCTTTCCCCCGCTGCCCGTGCTGCCCTGGCTACTTGGACTTATGCTTCAGTCGGGTGGCTTTTCCCCCCGTGCATTTGAAAAGGGAAGAGACCAACAGTGTCTTCAGTTGATCAAACCCCAAGGTTCCATTTTCCCGCATTTTCTCTCATTTGGGGGGTTTTGGGGGAAAATGTGAGTTTTGTTTTTACCGGGGTCCAGGGGGTGGCCACCCATAACGTTGTTCATTTTTGATGGCCTTAAATGCGAGGATCATGTTTTAGGAAATGGAGCATCCAAGCCTCATTAGAATGGAGCCTTAGTTTCCCCAACCTTGGGTTGGGGGAACAAACTCACTTCCTCTCTGCCCAAATTCAGCCAACCTCTTTCCAAGGCAGGGACATCGGTGTCTAGGAATCCCCCTCCTCCTTTTTCCCCCTCCGCTTTCCCCCGGCACAGCTTCAAAAGCCCTGATTTCAGTATGCCCCGAGAGCTTTAGGTGCCGCCTTGCACTGCTCTGGACCCTGAACCACGCCTATGAAACCCATAAAATTGAGAAACGTGGCCTTGTGGATTTTTCGGAAGAAAAAGGCTCGTGTCTGCATCTGTGTCCGTCTCCTCCTCCTCCTGGGGGACCCTGTGTTTTTAGAGTGTCCAACATCGTTCCAAAAAACTAAGACACCACAAGCTCATGCTGAAAAAAAGGGCATCGTCCCACGACCATTTTGGGGGCCTTAAAAAATGGGAAGGATGGTGCAAGGGCTCTTTCAACTGCTCCCTCTCGGTGGTCAAACACCCCAGGTCCCACCGCTGCTTTCAGGCCAAGTGTCACTTCTTACTGCGTAATGGCATTGCGTGCTCCCCAATCGCTGGAGCAAAGGGGGGTTTTGGAATTCCAGCGTTTTTGCCAGTCAACAGAGACGGTTGAGGGGGGGCCGAGCTGACGCTGCAAAGCAGCCCAGGCGGGGTAAAAAGAAGCAGGGGGGAACGGCGGAAAGCGAAACCGATCGATCCCTTTTTTCAAACCCCGGGTTGGGTTTCCCCCCCCGGGTACTCTTTAGAAATTTCTGCGACAGTTCCCGACATGTGCCAGGCAAGGGGAGTGCTCCCGGGCCTACATTTTTAATGGCGGCCAAAATTTTCGAATTTTATCCACAACACCTTGCCTGCACAAGGTTCTTTTTTTTTCCCCAGCCAGCCCATGGTTCATTCGGGAAAACCTCCAATCTGAAATGTTTTTGTGGAGGGGTTAAAAAGGGAGTTTATTTCAAAAAACACGGGGGCCTGGTTCCCGGGGAAAAAAAGTGAGCCACAGAAAACCCCCTTGGGGGAAAGAGCCCCACCCATCCCTGCGGTTTTAAGACGGGGCACCCCGGAAACCATGAGAGCCACCGCACCCCCCGAAACACCCACCCCCACTCACCCAGTGGGGTGTCCAGAGATATACGGCCCCTTGGCCTCTTACTGTCCATGTATCGGGGGTGAGATGGACTTTTCCGACACAGATGCAGACAACCGTTTAAAATTTTAGATGACACTGGCTTCCAGGGCAGGGCGGCTTTTTGGCAAAGAAAGCCCCCTCGGGGGTTGGTATTGGGGGCAGGCGAGGCCCGATGGGGAACCCATCTGTGTCCACCCCGCAAAAAAGGCAAAAATTTCCAAGGGCCCAAAATGGCAAATGCCGGGCTTTCGGCTTTTGGCTTTTTGGATGGTTTGGGTTAAAAGTGTTTTTTTCTGCTCCCCAAACCCGGGGAAACAAAGCTGGCTGCTAGACTGGGGCCCCGTAGGGGGTCAGTTCAAAACTGGGGAAGGAGAAGGGGGAGGTGGGTCCTGGTGGTGCTGGTGGTACTTCGGGGACGGTTGGGGCGAAGCGGGGCTGATCCCCGATGTGGGCTCTAAGAAATGGGCGGAGGGCGCTTGGTGGGGGGGAGAGGGGAGGGGGAGACAGAGGGTGTGACAGTGGTTTTAGGGGGCTCGGGTATGGCCTTTTTTGGCCAGTGTTCCCTCCATTTAACTCATTGCACCCGCATGTGATAGACTTTGGGGTGGTTTAAACCACTTAAGGTTCTTTTTCTCTTATGCGTTTACGGCAAAAGGGGGCAATACTCGCTGGGTGAATCAGAGGCTTTGCTCAAAGAAACCCGGCCCTTTAGAGGTCCCGGCCCCTTTTTGACGGCGTTAGGAGGGCGGGGTTTGCGCTGACCCCGGGGTGGCGAATTTTACAGGGACTTTTGGGCGGGGCCCTTCCCTTTTTGTGGGGGGGGACCGAAATTTACACTAACCCCAGTCCTCCTCCTCGCCCAAAGATGAACCTCGCAACAAATTCTGCGGAAAAGACCAGATGGATTCCGCAATGTCGTCAATATCATCATAACACACACTTATTTTCGTCCTACTTTCTGCACCCGGAAGCTGCGGCTACAAGCAAGGGGCACTGCAAGGGGTTTCCGAACCCCCCGGGATTTTTGGCCCATTGACCGGGTTCCCTTTACCCCCTTGAGGCTCAGAAAATGGGCGTCAGAAACAGACAAAAAACATCCTCTTGATCTTTTAACATGCCTCTGACCCCAACCCCATTTTGTCATCAAAGGTTTCCACAAGTGGTGGGGACCCGAGTTTTACTTTGGGTTCTTTTATGTTGGGACGGATCGATGTGCTGATGAGACATTTGTGGGGCCTTTTCTGGGAGGGCGAGGAGGTAAGACTGCAATGCAGGTGCATTAACCATGAAAGGGCAGATTGGGACGATTTCGTTAATTTAAATTTACAGGGGCCCCGACCCAGCGATAAGGCCCCCGGCCTGCAACTACGATCCGCTGGCTGCATGTTGTCGCCACAACTGGAAGGAAACCTTCTCTTGTACCTACCTCCCCTTTTATCCCCCCGGGGCCCCTTACCCCTGCAAATTTTTGCTCCTGTTCAGAAAAAATTTAAAAAATTTGAGAAGGTAGGAATTTTTTTTGGAAAATTCTTATAAAAAGACGGCAAATCAACCAAAACTCAAAATTCCCTTCTAATCAAAAACAAAATTGCCGAATTCCAAATTTAACTCAAGGGGGCTATAAACAAATTTTTGGATGGGCAAAAGGGTCAAAAAACACGTATCGTTATTTTTCGTATAATACCGGTATTTTTGCACCTTTTTTAATTCACCGTGGTGCTTAAATTGCTTTTTAAAATTTGGGATCTGGTCATGAACAAAGGGGTGGCAAAAATCAAAAAAAGGGATTTTTTTGTTTTCGTATGGGTACACGGGTTTTTTGGGAACAAACAACCTGTGCTAATACAAATTGTGGATTGAATTTAACGAAGGGGGATATATAACACAGGTGGAATGGGTAAAATTTAAAATAAAACCCCATCTGAAATGTAACTGATAATAAAGTGAGTTTTGCACCAACAAAGAGACCGCATTACTAAAATATGTTTTTTCCCAAATAAGTTCAGGGGTGCCCAAAATTCCAGGAAATTTTCAATACAAAGGGTTTAAAAATAAAAAGAATTCATCAATGTCTACACTAAGTCTTGGTGAACTTTTTCCCGTGTTCTTTTATGATAATTGTTGGTTTCGCCCGCGGGGCCCCCCCCCCCCCCCCCGCCGTGATTTACAGGGGTAGACTGCTTTAAAATTCTCTACTAACTACATAAAACTTCAAATCCTAATCTACAAAAATTGGAAATCACAGTAACAGTAAAAGGTTTCTCTGGCGAAATAGACTAATTTCGCTGAGGGTTTTTTTTCCACAGGGGAGAGCGCACTTATTCCCTTTAGACGCGAAGAACAAAAAAACTGAACAGGAAACGCGGTTTTTTTTGTTTAAAAACGAGGTATGTGATTTTTTAGCCAATCAAACCCTACACATCCCCGCATGACCGAACAAACTCACCCTGCCTATTTTGTAATTTTGATTTGCTGGCCGCCAAAAAGAAGGAACGCCGAAAATGCGCGTCTTAATAATAAGCCAATTTTAACCTTAATTATCCATGATCTGAAAATTTAGGTCACCATAAAAACCTTGCCCCATTTCAACTTTTCGATAAAAATCGCTAAACATCTCTTGGGGGCCATAGTGGGGATGGTTATTGGGCCCACCAATGGATTAATTCTTTGGGGGCTACCAGGGGGCCCCTTTCCCTTGTGACCAGTCCGATCGGGGTGCCCCTTTTCTTTCTTAGTATTTTTCTTTCCTATTGGAATAGAGTTTTTTTGGAAGGTAAAGGGAACCCCATTTCATTTCGGGGGTTTTGGGTGATGTTTCGCCATCTTAAAAGCAATATTAATGCGCCATGCGCCCTAAAAGCTACATTCGCAAGGAACTCTTTCCTCACAGTAGAGGCCCGTAAACAGCTTGTTTCTGGGGTGGGAAACATCAGGGGACATGATCAGCTGGAACTCGAAGCTTTATGGGTTTTTGATCGGTATCTTTTGTGTGCCGCACAGGTGTGGTGTCCCCCTGGAGCCCAGGAGAGCCCCGCAATTGGGTCTTAGCAGCCTTTAAAAACGGTGCTCTGTCAGTGCTCGAGTGGTAATCACAGGCAGAAGAAAACCTCTCTCGCTAAACAAGAACTGTTGTGAGAAGTTTTTTTCTGCCAAGTCTTTCCCAGCCACTTGCTGTAAGAGGCATGGGAAACGCTCGTTGTAATACAGACCTTTAATTAACATTTTTTGGGTTCCTCAGTGTATGAAGGCTGTATATTATAGCCATCTATTGCATCCGACTCTTTCTTCAGAGTCAACCACTTAAGTGCAAAAATAATGTGAAAAGTAAGAGCGGCCAACTGGGTGATCGGCAACAAAGGTTTTATCTTTCTTGAGAATTTCCCCCTTAAAGGGGATATCCATCTCCTATAAAAGCCATACCGACAGCTCTTGTGGAGCAAGTAAAAAAAAAAAAAACTTTACTTCTTTCTCTGTCTTGCTTCCTGTGGGACACTCCCCCGGGCTTCGTTTAAGCGACCGGGTTTTTGGAACATGCCGCCACTGATTGACTGAAGTCACATGCTACTACTTACATCACCCTTGGGAAGTGAACAGCTTTGAATGGTTATGGAAGCCCCGTGTGAGTCCCATGACATTTGCAACCAATCAGTAGCTGTTTTGGTGACATCCATTTGGAAGTGACAGAATGACAACAAAAGACTAGGGAGATTACAATTCAGGAATCGGAGACTGGAGGAAGGTGAACATAAGATTTTTTTTTGTTTATTTTACTGGTGGCCCTCTTGAGCTGTTGGCATGACTGTAATAGGAGAAGTACATCTCCTTTAAGAGGAACCTGTCAGAAATTTGCTGCCAAAAACGACGGGCCCCGCAAGAAATAGCTGTAGGTTACCCAATCCCAACATTGTGGTTCTTAAAAAACCCAATGAAGAAGGTCCACATGCGTGGAGAAGCCACCTTGGCTGGGAGAGAGGAGACCTTGTGCCATTCCCCCCCTCGAAAGGGGGAATTGGCTCTTTTATCTTGCCTATAAGGGCGGAGCTGTCAGTTTAGGGGGGGGGGGAGTGCACAATGGAAAGCATTTCTTGGACCCCCCGGGGCTTTCCCTGTACCGGCCCCCAATGTCACCTGGTGTTTTACTCTGAATTGAAGCTGCCTTTTAGAGTAAAACCCACATGGTTGGGAGCAGGTAACCTGCAGCTCTCTCATGACGCCTGCCTTTCAGTAAGCATAAAGTAGTTGACAGAGTCCCTTTTAAAAAGAACTGATTTTTGTTACCCTATTCGAGGGCAGAAGGTGATAGACACATAAAACCTGATCTTGCTGAACTAGAACTGTTGTGAGAAGTTGGAAACTCTCCAAACACTAAGATACAGATAAGCAATGAATATATGAATTATTTCAAGGTGCTTTTCTGCCAGATTTAGGATACAAGAAAATCTGAGGTTCTAGCGCAATAAATTTATAAAAACCCGGGGGGGACCCATCCCCAACCAAGGTATTAAAAGGATGAGACCTACACAAGACAAACCTCACTTCAGGTCCCCGTGTTCCCCTGTTTGATAGCAAAAAAGTTTTGTAGATGGGGGGGGGTGCACGACCAAGTGGGACAGTTTTCTCCACCACTCAAAGGGTTTGAGGGTTTCCGCCTGGCCACCCTTCTGGGGATTTCCAATGTCACTTCTTGTTTTCCCGGGGCCCTTTGGAAATTGAAAAGGGGGGTTTGGTGTGACCACTTGCCAACATCAAATCTGTTTTCACTTTTTACTTTACACGACATAAGGGAAACCTAAGAAAACCAGAAGTGAAAGAGAATGTTCACACCAAAATGATGCTGCAATGGGAGCAACTCAAGCCTTAGTTTGACATTGAAAGAAAAGTTAATCCCTAGAACACCCTAGAAATCTGCCCTAACTTAGGGTTGGGATATGGTTAACATCAGGTATAGGGTCAGAGATGAGGACAGAGTTAGAGAAAAAAATGGGATGTCTCTAACCTGAATTTTTTCACAAACTTGGTTGAACCAGTATTGAATCAAACAGGGACCTATTCGAGCAGCACTTCCTAGAATAGTGTAGCATCCTGGTGGAAACGGGATAAATCCATTATAAGTCAATGGAAGTAAATAAAAGGTATCAATAAAGTATATCTGTATCATATCTGTCATGGTTCTTGTCATGATACCAAAGACAATACAAACCACATCCATTGACCCACCGGGATAGTGTACCCGATTCAGGGTGAAAGGCAGAAAACAAGAGCAAAAAAAAAGGGAGATTTTCAACCATTGCAATATACAGTGTTTTTACAGTACTTTAGTATTGGGGCCCCAAAAAATTTAAAATTTAAAGAAAAACCTAAGAAAAAACTCCATTAGGCTCCAAGAATCACCTTTACGGGGGGCCCCAAGAATCAACTTCAGAGGGCCCCCAAGTTTTTATATCCCCCCGGGTGGGCCCCAAAAACAACCCCCACTGGGGGGGGACCCCAAGTATTATATAAACTGGTGGGCCTCAAGAATTATTTAATCATTTATACTGGTGGGCCCCAGGAACCAATTTCACTGGTGGGCCCCAAGAATTAACTCCACTGGTGGGCCCCAAGAAACAATTTTCCACTGGGGGGCCCAATGAATCAGCCCCCACAGGGGGGGTTCTGAAAAAATTTTCAACCCCACTGGGGGGAACAAAACCAATTCCGGGGGGCCACAAGATTTAACTCCACGGGTGGGCCCCAAAACCCCGCTCCACTGGTGGCCCATAAGAATAGTCCAAAAGTGGGCTTAAAAATAACCCACGGTGGGCCCCAAGAACCAACTCCATGGGGGGCCCCAAAAACCAACTCCACTGGGGGGCCTAAAGAATCAACTCCACTGGGGCCTCAAGAATCAACTCCCCCTGGGGGGCCCCAAAATAAAACTCACTGGTGGCCCCAAGAATCAGCTCCACTGGTGGAATCTAAGAATCAACTCCACAGGTGTGCTCTGAGAATCATCTCCACTGCTGGCCCCAAGAACCAACTCCATGGGGGCCCCAAAGAATCAGTCCAGGGTGGGCCCCCAAAATCAGCTCCATGGGGGGAATCTAAGAATAAAACTCCAATGGGGGGGCCCCAAGAACCAACTCCACTGGGGGCCTAAGAATCAACTCCACTGGGGGGGTCAAGAATCAACCCACTGGTGGGCCCCAAGAATCAACCCCACGTTGGCCCCAAGAACCCTCCATGGGGAATCTAAGAATCAACTCCACATGTGTCTAAAACACTCCCTCTCCCCAAAAACCAACCCCCACGGGGGCCCCCAAGAATCAGTCCATTGGGGGGGCCCCCAAAAATCAACTCCCATGAATCTAAAAAAACCCACTCTCTGAAAAATCAACTCCACTGCCAAACCGGCAACCTCTACATTGCCCCACCCAAAATTTTAAAAGGGTTTTTTTACGGGATACAAAACCCCTTTTTTACCTTAAACAACAGTTCATGTGACACAGGTCCTCCTAAAAGTATGCACAATCACCCAATTTTTCTATTGACCTTTTTTTTCCCCCCCCCAGGGGAAAGAAGGATCCCTGTCAAATCCAACATCTTTTTAGGGGAGAAATCAAAGGGGCCTTCAACGTTTTCTAAAATCACGGGTTTGACAAATTTTTATGTTACTCTACCATCCTTTGAAAGTGCCTATATTTTTTGTCCATAAAAATCTTTGAAAATAAAAACCCCTAATTTCACAATCGGGGTCTACAAAAGCTGAAATAAGGGTTATTCAAAAAACTAATTAAAACTTGAAATTGTACTTTAAAAATAAAAACAAAAAAAACAAGCTTTTCATCAAACTCTTTAAAAAAGGGTCATAAAAGAACTTTTAAAATTTTAAATTCCAATCCCCCCTTTAAATGTAATGCAATTAGATGCTTAAGACAATGTTTTTTTTACCATTTTTCCTTTTTGGGAAAAATTTTTTTCTAAAAACCCTTTTTCTTTATAAACTCCATTTCTCAATTTTTCCCCAACACATTTACTTAGTAATTTAAAGGGGGTCGACATTTTTCTCTTGTTCTCAGAATAAACCAACCTTGTGGGCTTGAGCTTCAAATTCAAAGTTCCTGCTCACAGATAGAGATGAGCGAGCCCTAAAAAGTTTGAGTTTGAGTCGAACCTCAAACTTAGAGAAGTTTGGTTCGAAGTTCGTGTCGAACTCGAACTTCGAACCCCATTAAAGTAAATGGGAGAAGATGTTCGGCTTAATTTTTATACCTATACAGGTGAGGAGAAGCTGTAATTACAATCCTATTGAGGCGCATTGCGCATGGAGGTGCATAACAATATATTACAAGATTATGTAATGCGCCTATCACATATAAACTTATAATGATATGTTATGCGCTTCCGTGTGCGATTTGCCTCGATAGGCGCATTGCATAATCTACCAATGATATGCTTTGTGCCGCGATTAGTGCAAATCGCGACACATAGCATATCATTGGAAGCATATGTAATGCAGCTATCCAGGCACATCGCACACGGAGGCGCATTACATACACTTCCAATGATATGCTATGTGCCGCGATTTGCACAATGCGCCTTTTTAGGCGCATTATTTTTACTATGCAAGGTATACCTGACGCCAGATTTTTGAGAGAATTGTACTTTCAGGCGCACTTTATACTGATTTAATGCGCCTAAAAACGATTAAAATAGCGTCGAACACGAACATTTACTCGAACGAACAGTAAAATGTTCGGTTCGGCTCGAGTTCTAATAAAACGTGAAGTTCGACTCGAACTTAACTTTTCTCGAACGGTTCAATCAACACTAGTCACAGACATCTTAATCTATTGCCTTTAACTTATCGCTGTTGTTTCAGGAGAGTGGGGTCGTCTCAAAGCTCCAAAACAAGATGAACTTCAAGTTGATTTTTCGTTTCGACTCTCACACAACTGTATTTCTCCCAGTATATTCATCTGAAATTCTTATTGGCCTATTTTATATTGGAAATTAAATCATGGTTATGACGTTGGCAGTAGGAAATAAAAGTGCTGAGCTTGTGGGAGGCAGTTGTAATGACGCCACTGATCTCTAAACAAGTAGCACAAGAAGTTCCCCAGCAGTCACAGGAAGAGGCAATATGAAGTGAACCATTAAATGACTTCCCACTAGATGATTTGGCCACCGGATAGTGGGTAGATGAACAACGGTGCACGGTTTGGTGGAGATTCAAATGTGTGAGGAATGGGAGAGCAATAGCAATAACTGTCCCTATGCTATCCCTCGAAAGCTTGCACTATGACTGCCCCTTACACCAGATCCTCTGTCCCTGACATAACCCTAATGCCTTTCCCTTAAATATGTCCCCAAGCTACAACTAACCTTAAAACAGCAAGTAGTTTTAGGACCTAGCAAGTCCTGGACAGGGTTCAACAGAGACTAAGCAAATACTAAAGCTATATTTCTCAAAAACGACAAGGTCCAAAACTAAATCAAAGAAGACTGAGAAAATAAACAAGATACTTTAGCTAGATACAACTAAACTGACAATAATCAGGACAGAACAATCCAATACAGCCGGACTAAACAGGATCCGGACTTCTATACTCTGCACAGACTGCTACTTTTAGCTGAGCTTTATAGAGACTTAATGAGCTTAGGTGTGTGGCCAGGTCAGGTGACAAGTAAAGATCCTGAGCCGTTGCCATGCAACCAATACAGACAAACCCAGACATATATAACACAGAAACTACATTTCAGGAGAGTCCCTGCTATTTGTTTCAACAGTGACCTGTCCTCCTTTGTGAAAATACAGTATTTTCAATTACACGGTTGTGTATGCTTGTGCCAGAATATTCAATCAGGTTTTCAATATGGTCAAAGAAGGATGAAAGAGGCATCAGATGGATATGATACGGGTAACCCCAAGTGTGCAGGGAAGATAGCCCTTTGAACTTGTGATGATAATGCAAGATGCCTAGTGGTGACCACCTCACTGGAGCAGATGGCAAAGCAGAAAAAAACATGCCTGCAGGTCAAAATCAGGCTTGGTGGTTATAAGAAAAGAGAAACATACTGTAGGTCAAAATTCAGTAGCTTGGCCGTTCTGGAATAGTCTAAGTCTCTTGTCTCTTTAGACCCTGGTGCCAAGGGTACACAATCTCAGGCCCTTGTATTATGGACACATTGACAATAAGGGCAAAATGTATGAACTTGTATGAAATTTGGGCATTTGGGTCCATAAATCTGGCGTGTGCAATGTCTTGCATAGCATTACATATCTTTGGCGCATTCCAAAGAGTCCTGTCTGGCGCCGGTTGTTTTGGTGTACGACTGTTCATACATCTATAGAACAGAGCTATAAAAGTTGTTTGGGCTGAAATACACCAGAAAACTGGTGCAGCCCCGTTCATACATGTCACCATAAGTCTGTGCACTTGCATTAGTGCCATTTAGGGTCCGTCTACACGGCACTGGTTTTCAGTCAGATTTTCAGACTCTCAGCCCTGCTCATAGACTTTAATAGAAAATCCGAGTTGTAGTCTACACAGCTTTTCAGACAGCAAATCCAAGCGTCTAAAAAACTTAGAACATGTTCATTCTTTCACCCGGTTTTAGGGCAGAACATGAACTGTTTAATGCAAAGGGAGGGGGACGGCTGAATCCGCAAACCAGAGAACTCCCCATTTACATTCAAAAACGACAAAATGCCGATCAGATAATCTGTCAGTGCCGTGTGGACGTAGTCCTGGGCATCGTCGTTGTCTCTCCGTCCGCTCTCAGTCTCACACATACTCTTCCACCTCTGCCTTCTCTTTTGCTTCCATCTCTTAGGTCTCCTCTCAGAATCATCAGTAAGAATCACACGGTGCCTCTTATACCTCTGGCCATTCTGCAGTCTCACAAGCTTAGGAAGATGGTCTCCTCTGCAGCCACAGCTCGCTCCCAACAGTCTCTCGTGGGCCAGAACCAATTGGACTTGCCATTTCTGAAGTTCTTGTGTCAGTAGCTGCTTAGATGAAAAAACTTTGAGATTCTCGGTTCACATAATTTGATCAAAAGATGTTTAAGCTGCCCATGACTTTCAACGTGATCTCAAATAGGGTAGTCCTACACTATCTTTTACCTCTCAATAGAGCCACATTCAGGCCTCTCACTGGGTCCAACGACCTCCTTTATCCAGAGAGAAAAAAAAAACCCTACTTGCAAGCTGCACTTCTTATGACAGCCTGTGAGAGTGGGCAGGTGCAGAAAATCAAAATGGAGGCACCCTTTCCTCCCCATAAGTTAAAAATCAATTACACCAAAAAATAACGAGGTTATTTTTTTTTTTCTCTCTGGATAAAGGGGGTCGTTGGCCCCAGTGAGAGGCCCTGAATGTGGCTCTTTTGGAAAAGGGTAAAAAAGGGAAGACTCCCCTTTTTTTTGAGACCTTTTGAAAGCGGGGGCATTTAAACATCTTTTGATCAAATTATGTGAACCGAGAATCTCAAAGTTTTTTCATGTAAGATAGATAGCATAAATGCTTCTTTAGGGATTTCCAAGTAGCTGCTTAGCACACACGCGCCATAACCTTTTGTCACTTGTCTAGCACAAAACACAACACATGTAGGTGGCTCAGTGGTTAGCACAGTGTAGTACAGTGGCTCTGTGGTTAACACAGTGCAGCATAGTGGCTCAATGGTTAGCACAGCGTAGCACAGTTTAGCACAGGAGCTCAGGGGTTAGGGGTTAACACATGCACAGGGTGTCTCAGGGGTTTTAGCACAGTGTAGCAGGGTGGAAAAGTGGTTGAAAGTGTACACATAGCTCAGTATTAGCACAGTGTAGCACGGTGGCTCAGTGGTTGCACATGTAGCACGGTGGCTCAGTGGTTAGACAGTGTGGCACGGTTCTCAGGGGTTTTACCCAGTGTAGCCGGTGGCTCAGTGGTTACACAGTTTGCCGGGTCAGGGGGAGCAAGGTAGCACGGTGGTAGGGGTTAGCACAGTGAGCCGGTGGCTCAGTATTAGACATGTAGCACGGTGCTCGTGGTTACACATGCAGCACGGTGACTCAGTTGTTAGCACAGTGCGCCGGTGGTCAGTATTTACACAGTGTAGCACGGTGGCTCAGGGGTTAGCACAGTGCAGCAGGGTGGCTCAGTGGGTTTACACAGTGTACAGTTGACTCATGGAAAGCAAATGCAGACAGTGCTCAGGGGACACCTGGGTTTTAGATTGTTAGCCAAAAAGGGGGGGGGGGGAAAAGCTTTTTTTTCCGCCTTTTTCCCTGTTTTTTTCACATTTTTTCAAGCAAAGTGAAGACTTATTTTTTAGGAGGCAGGACTTGTCAATACTATTAAATTTGTAATGATTTAGGGCTGGGTGTAATATTATCAGTTTGGTGAATTAGGTATTTGGGTTTTTGGGACGCAGTAAATTAGTGTGTTAATCATGTGTGAGGCAGTGACTGGTAATGTTACCAGTATGATACATTGGTTATTGGGTTTGGTCAAAGTAGTAAAAAAATTTTGCTGAGTTTGAGTGAAAACCCTGTGACCCATCAAATCTTGAAAAGGTCACACAGCAAAAGATGAGGTGTTGACCGGCGAAGGTAGTGCTTTCCCAATGATTTGTATGCTGTGATGTGGGCGTGGCCCATGTGGCCAACCTAATTTTAGGAATTAAACAGCGTGATGATACTGTTGTTACCGTTTTTAAAATTTTTTACTGGGTTTTATCTAGCATTTGAAAATGATGTGTTATCGGGGTGAGGAGGCTGGGAATTTTACCATATGATAATTGGTTATTGGGTTTGGTCAAAGTAGTAGAAGAGGAGTGTGCTGAGCTTGTGAGGGACCAATGTGACCTATCAAGTCTTAGTACAGGTCACAGCAGCAAAAGATGAGTGTGTTGACCTGGCAGTAGGTAGTGACTTGCCCAATGATATTTGTATGCATGTGATGATAGAGCTGTAGAACCTGTTTTCAACACAGCAAAGTGATTTGTTGATGTTGCGAGAGGGATGACTTTCCCCCTCATATGACAAGTAATATCTCCAGTTCATCCTTTTTGCACCATATACCTTCACATAGGTGTAGCTTTGACAGGTTTAGCCATCTATCACACTCAAGGTGTTGACAGAGTTTCTTTTCTTTTAAACCAGTTAGAAAGGGTTCTTCTTGAAGTGAAGCAGACTGTGGTTGGAGTTGCCCTTTTTATTTACAAGTCATTCCACTTACTGGAACAAATGTTTGGGACTTTATGGGAACAAGGTTCTTGTAACTGATTACTCACCATGCTGGCAGGAATAGGTGTGTTGGCACCGGGGCAAAGACATTGTTATTCATCTAGTCCCTAACACATAGGGCAGGAGTAATAGCTCCTCGCTGTTTTCACTTACTGCCGAGCTTGACAGTTTGTGAACCCTTCAGAATTTTGTATATTTCTGCATAAATTTGATGTAAACGGCATCAGATTTTTACCAAAGTCCGAAAAGTCGATAAAGAGACCAAAATAAAACAAGAATATAGCAAAAATATTAGACTTGGTCAATTGAGAAAAATGATACAATATCATAAATTTGTGAGTGACAAAAGTATGTACACCTGGGGCGACATGTATGTACAGGACTGCAGGAGTAGTCTGGTGTCCTTTCAGTCCAAAAACTGGCACAGCCCTGTTCTCTAGATTTTTAATCAGACGCACTCCAAAATTAAGAGCATTATCGGGCGCCCGCAGCACTTTGTAATGGTCCTGAGATCGGGGGGCGTGCACGAGGCAGGGCGCACTCCAACCGTATGAAGCTGCACATATATGACGGGTAGACGGCAAACTAGGCACAAAACATTTAGAACAGGCACAGCAAGTTACTAGCGCTCTACCTGAGAATGAGTTGTTGTTTTGGAGCTAGAAGGCACCAAGTCTACGACCCGCAGTAGAACAAGTTCATAGATTCAGGTGCATTCTGCACTATTGACGCCTGGGCGCCAAAATACATACATGTTGCCCCTGGTTGCCAGGTTTTTTCTTCCAGGAATATCAGGTCGTTCTATAACATTGCTGTGAGAGGACAGGTCAGGACTTTGACTTGGACTTTCTAACTTAAAGGGATTGTCCAGTTCTTTATTTTTTATGCTTTATCATACTGCTGCCCTTTAAATGATAATATTAGTAATAATAAAGATGTATACTCACCTCTCCTCTGACCACAGATCCAGCCTGAGTCATCCACACTCTCCCTTGGTTTTCTCCCGGTCTTGATCAGAATGGGACGTCACCATCGCTGATTGGCTGATTGGCTACAGCAGATACATGTCATCACCATTCTGAGCACTTACTTCTAGATAGCGATGTCAGCCAATAGCACATGACCACTGCCACCATGATGTCCCATCAGAATCATGACTGGAACACCACAGAAGACCAATCTAGAGCACTGGATCTGAGGGAAGAGTAGAGATGACCACTATCACTGCAAAAATATAAATCCCTGTTAAAATGTAACTTTTATTAAATACTATTAAAATACTAGTACGTGCTCCTATATATTCACCAACTAATCACCTGAAAACACAGCACTCTAGGCCCCATCAATCAGCGGGGTTATCGCCCTGATAAGGGCGGCTCCACTATATGTGATCGATTGGGTTTCTTGTGCATACACTACAATTACCATGTATATATCACCACAATTGTATCTGCCTCTTGTGTTTCACAGCAGATATTAGATTCAATTACAGCACTCCCGACGCGTTTCCCCCTCAAAAGTTGAGGGTTCATCAGGGGAAAATAAAGATTGCTGCAGAGTTGTCACTTATCATATACTCAGATAGTAAAGTCTATGATAAACATGGTATTCACTCATCATCCCATACATCCTGGATACCAACACACAGCATGCTTCTGTGAATGGGCACCATCGTACATACCTCACAGAACTTAGCTAAGTATCAATATTGGTGTATCTAATACCATATGTGTTTATGGAGTGTATCATGTGAGTACTTTAGCGAGTTCATGAGGACGGAAACTATAATATATGTGTCTTGGGACTCTGCTAAGTACTTATAATATATCTATTCAATACCATGTTTATCATAGACTTTACTATCTGAGTATATGATAAGTGACAACTCTGCAGCAATCTTTATTTTCCCCTGATGAACCCTCAACTTTTGAGGGGGAAACGCGTCGGGGGTGTTGTAATTGAATCTAATATCTGCTGTGAAACACAAGAGGCAGATACAATTGTGGTGATATATACATGGTAATTGTAGTGTATGCACAAGAAACCCAATCGATCACATATAGTGGAGCCGCCCTTATCAGGGCGATAACCCCGCTGATTGATGGGGCCTAGAGTGCTGTGTTTTCAGGTTATTAGTTGGTGAATATATAGGAGCACGTACTAGTATTTTAATAGTATTTAATAAAAGTTACATTTTAACAGTTATTTATATTTTTGCAGTGATAGTGGTGGTACATATTCCCTGTCTTTATCTCATTTGGTTAATTCTAATAAGAGTAGAGATGAACATAACTTTTTATTTTTATTTTAAGGCAGCAGTAGCCAAAGCAAGTTAAAAAATAACCATGCAAACCCCTTTAACAATATTCTTCTTTAAAGAGGTTGTGTAACCCTGCTATTTCTCAGAGCCACGGGCAGCTTCAGATTCACAATTCCTCATTCTTCCTGATCAGGCTGTGGGTGGTCCTATAGCAGCCCCTTGTCATAGGGTCCGGCGCGGGTGCCTTCGCCCACCGTGGCCGGCGCGGGTGCCGCGGCCGACTGCAACCATTCCCCTGCTGCCCAGGCTGCGGCGCCAGTCTACTTACCCATCCATGCTCCTGTGTTTCCTGCTCCTGCCTGTGCCGGCCGCCGCGCACGTACCCGCTGCTTAGGGCGCGCGCGCGACAGCATCTCTGGATTTAAAGGGCCAGTGCGCCGGTACTTTGCTAATTGCCGGCCGCTGGTCCTATATATTGTACACGCCCCCTGCACTCTCTGCCAGATTGTTGGTGTGCGTTAGTAAGTCTTGAGAGTGTTGGAGTTCTGTATCGATTACCCGTGTACCAGTCCGTTCCGCTACATTTCCTGACCTAGCCTGTTTGCCGCCTGCCCTGACCGTCTGCCCGTCTCTGACCACGAACCTCTGCCGCCCGTCCTGACCTCCTGCCTGTCCCTGACTACGCATCTGGATTACGATTCTGTACCACGCATGAGCCCGGCTGCCATCACAAGCAAGTCACGTCAGGGGTAGCGACCTGGTAGCCTCACGGCGCAGCAAGTCCATCCCGCTTTGCTGCGGGCTCTGGTGAATACCGGGGGCTACTTAGACTCCACTCCCTGGTGTGGCTTAACTATCATCACTTGCGGTGGTCCAGCGAATCCACCGAACCATTACAGTACAATCTGGCCATGGATTCCGCCAGGGTACCTTTGCCCGAGCTCCGGGACGTCACAATGGCCGTCGCCCAGCAGAGCCAACATATTGTCCAGCTCGCGGCCATGATGCAGAACCTTGCGGCCCATCTATCTACGCCTGCGGCTGCTTCCGCCACGCCAGCACCAGTTGCTCCTGCAGCCATGGCTCTACCTGCTCCTGCACCGGGACCATCTCTGCATCTGCCGCTTCCCTCACGCTATGATGGAG